>WSFP011408357.1:0-25057 GCA_009831015.1 Picea engelmannii
CTTTGGTGAGGGTGTAAAATCCCACCTTTCTGGATTCTTTTTGTCAGAAGTTTTATCTCCTATTGGTCTTTTTGAGGATCTTATGGCCTTTGATGTCACAACTGTAGTTGTTATCTGTGAAATTACAGAGTTAGGGTTCCTGAACAGGTCATGTATTTTCTCTGGATCAACTGTGTCATCCAGGGCTGGATCACTAAGATTTCGAGTTTGCTGATGTATGGTGTTTCCTGGTTCTAGGATTTGTTATATAGTTTCCTCAGCCAGAATTTCAGTCTCAGTTTCTATCGCTCTTTGGGTGGAGGTTTCTTCTTCTTTTTGTGGTTTTGTATTTTTCCTAAATCTACCTCTAGGATCTCTATTTCTCATGAAGTCATATTAAGAAAAAATGAAATGAAAGAACTAAGATTGAGTTTCAGAGTACCTGTGATAACTGATATGTCGGCTTTCACCCTTTTTGTTTCCACAGCTGCTCTTACTATCAACCTGCTAACACACCAAACCAAGCTAAGTGCATTCCAAAACTAATCAAAACAAATATCTTATTACCTTTTAAACAGCTCCCCGACAACGGCGTCAAAAATGTCAGGCTGCTAAATTGAAGCTTTGAATGACCTAAACACTAAATTGTCAAACCAGGGTTGGTAAACTTGGAGCTGCTACACTGAATGTGCGGGTAAGGGTCTAGTCTCTATCTGAATGCTATCCTAAGAAGAAAACACACACTTATTCTGAGAACTTGAATCTTAATGACTAACTTGAAACTGAGCATTTCCTATTTCAGTCATCAACAGAAAAACAGTCTTGTGCTCAAATGCTGGTGCTACTATTTCTATTCAAAAGTGTGGTTCCACAAGATTATTTTACCTCTATGTCCAATCATTTACCATCATCATTTCTGTTTAAGTTAGGACACACAGAGTATTTTCGAAAATGCATTCATTCTGAGCAGAAAAAATAAATTTAATTCTGTCTACAGGAAAACAGAGCACTACCCAACTACTGGTACCAGGAGCTCCCTTTTGATTTAACTGTAATCTAACTATTCCAAGTAAGCAGGGTAGCTAGCTATATAACACAGCAAATCTCACTCAATCTCTAAGTGATATTCGAATTGAAAATGAAAAAAATACAAACAAACCGCATTCATATTCTAAACCCTACAGGCATCAGTCCTGCGTTTAATATTCACCAACGTACAAGATAACAGTATGCGGGAAACAATTCTGTTGGAGAACGATTTAAACACAATTCTGAAACACTAAATCTATGACACACTATGAGCTGCAGATATTCTATTCAGGTAAGCGAATACTAACACACTGAAACAACTAAACCTATGACATAACAAAGCTAAATCTATTGCAAAATAAGGCAGCGACTTGCACCAGTTTGGCGGGCCCAACCAAACGGCACAAACACTATAAGTGATAACCAGAACTATTCAATCATGCTACGCAGACATTGTATAAACTTCACGCCTCATTAACTCATAAGAAAATACTTCAAATCATATATCAGTCGAATAATATAACGTAACAGCAGTTTGTATTCAGAAACATAGGTTCACGGCATAACATAATCCAACAACAACAACAACCCGTTCTCAGGAGTGATCGCGGGTTTATATATAAAAATCCTTATGTGTGTAACAGTCTAAAACAAAGATGCATAAAACAAACGGATTCCTCGATCCGAAAATAGTCTTGGAATCAAGTTAAAAACGTATTTCACATCTTCGTGACACGTAGTGTCACGAAGTGTGAACGGTGAAGACTAATCGATCCAGGTTTATCATTATGCCTTCGAGCACCCTGTGGCGATGACTCCAACTGTCATGCAAATCTCTCTGTCTCCCATTCGAACCATAACGCACACCATAATGCACAGATCTTGAGAGGCTCCATTGGTACCTCCACGGGTACGAGTTGGTACCTGGTACCGGCATCCTGTTCCAAAAATAGAAGTGGTACCTAACCCAAGCGATATTAGTTCCAATACCAATTTAAAGCATTAAAGTGCATAAAAATAGCTTGAAATGCAAAGATACCTTAGGTAACCCCATTGAATGGTAGGGAGATGTTAATTATGTCAAAACGAGGCCAAAAGGGTGGTACTGGCATATAAGTGGAGGTCTGTGGTATATAATATAGGCAAAAACATGATCAAAACCGAGGACCAACAATCATCCTTCAAGTCAGATAATTGATGAGAAAGAGAAAGGTGTACAAACTAGGAGAAGGATAATCAAAGACACCGAGAAATCACATATAGCCTTCATATCCATGGTGGAACCCAAGAACTTTAATGAAGCCAGTAAATATGTAAATTGGTTAAAATGAATGAATGAGGAACTTGACCAGATTGAAAAGAATGACACTTGGGAACTCGTTCCTAGGCCAACAGATAAAAATGTAATAGGATCAAAATGGGTCTACAAAAATAAGATGAATGAGGAAGGAAACATTGTAATAAATAAGGCTAGATTGGTCCGCAAAGGATATGCTCAAATAGAAGGACTGGATTTTGATGAAACATTTGTGCATGTAGCAAGATTAGAAGATATTAGAATGTTTCTTGCCTATAATTTTCATAAACAGTTTAAAGTCTATCAAATGGATGTCAAGTCAACATTTCTAAATGGAGATCTGAAAGAAGAAGTCTATATGGAACAACCAGAGGGTTTCCAACTGTCAGATAATCCTGAATTTGTCTGCAAGATGAATAAAGCATTATATGGGTTGAAACAAGATCCTTGTGCTTGCTATTATAGACTGAATAAGTATATTCAAGACAAAGGATTCAAGAGAGGAATAGTTTACAACAACCTATTGTTGGCAACAATGATGTGATTATTATTTTTATAAGCTGCCTACACAGGGTCTATGAAATTTTATTACTTTTTATGAGTGTTTCTCTAAACGACAGTCGTAAATCATCACATTTTACCTATCATCTATTCATGCTTCGTTTTCATGACTAAAATCATGAAAACTCACAACTATCGTTACTATTCTGTTTTAAAATTTCATTCAAAGCATATGGTTTATTACAGAATTGTGATTTCTTGCTATGAGCATGTTTCTCTCCTTGTTTGTGACCCTTTCGATTCTAAGCATTCCTAAGAGATTTATGGTTGTATGAACGAAATACCCCCACCATTTGATATTCGATTTTTTTGTATGGATTTTGGTTTGATTTTTGATCATATTTCTTTCATGAAACTTTTGACTATTCGATTTTTGTAAACCTACCTAACTTTGCAATCAAACTATGATGCGCACACTATGTTTTCAGAGTATTCTGGTCCTATCATGTACCCAATGCCAAGGTGACATACAATGTACAGGATGCCATTACTCCTTAACATGGTCTCAGGTTTCAAAAAACTCTTCACACGCGTTTTGATTAAACACCTTGCCCATCGTTTGAATCATCACAACATGTATTGATAAAGCTCGGGGCTATGGCTCTGTTTCATTTTTGCAAACCCTACCTATGTGTTGTGCGTTAATCACCCATCCATTCAGTATGAATCCAGTGGTAAGGGTCGAACCAAACGACATCCAAACCCTGCTCTCATATGATAATGCTAGGGAAGATTTGGAAAGGAATGGTTGGCATATTTTCATCGAAACGTTTCAGGGTTTTAATCTTCAGGTCACCCAAGAGTTTGCCTTAACCTTTGATGGTTGTAGGGAAAAAATTGGTGATGTGAAATTGGAAGTAACCGAAGAGTTCCTAATCCAAGCCATGGGATTGCCAGCAGTTGGTCAGAAATGGTTCAAAAACACGAAAGTGGAGGAAGTCCCTTGGACTTTACTGTTTACCTCACAAAAAATAACCAGTTGTGATCGAGGTATGCCAATTTCGTTTTTGAAACCTAGGTGGCATGATTTACTTGTTGTAGTGAAGCAATTCATCACATGTGAGGGACAATTCAGACTTGTTTTCCTATATCATTTACGCCTTCTTATGAGTTTTATTGGTTTTCCGTTGAATATGCCTTATTACCTACTCAGAAGTTTGTACAAAATGGGGAAAAGATTTAGGAAATAGAGGTCAGATTCAAGTCTGTTTCACCATGGACTCATTAAAATCATCCTCATGCACCAGTTAAATTCACAAAATGACTATTGGGATTTGTTCATTGCACGAAATGGTTTT
The DNA here is from genome assembly GCA_009831015.1 of Picea engelmannii. Classification (NCBI taxonomy): domain Eukaryota; kingdom Viridiplantae; phylum Streptophyta; class Pinopsida; order Pinales; family Pinaceae; genus Picea; species Picea engelmannii. The sequence goes on from WSFP011408357.1 coordinate 4,165, forward strand.
GGCAACCTTGAGTTGGGAGAAGTAGATAAGCCAATCATTGAGGAAACCCTTGTGAACCCAACGACCTCTCCCCCACCTCTCCAGGCTTTTGATTTTTCCCCTAACAATGAACCCTCAAGCTACCCTAAGGACATTCAACATGACAGTCGACCAGTCACACATCCAAAGGATTGTACTAAAACTGTGAAGAAACCTACAAGAAAGAAGTTAAAAGGAAGTGTTGATGTCAATTTCAAAATCAAAAGAGCTGGTCAGTTAATTTCTCAAAGTGTTCGAAATAAAATGAAACCCCATGTAGACACGATCAACATTATTGAAGTGAGCGAAGGCTCAGACTCAGAAATTGAAAAATTCCTTGCTAAAGAGGACCGCATGTCACTCGAGCTATACCCTGACCGACCCTATAACTATGTCGATAATCTGCCTCCTTGTTTGAAAAATAACCCAGAATTCCCTAGTATCCAGCTCTATGATAAATCTACCATCGATATGGAGGATTCTCCGACTCATAATGTTTTTCTTTCTAATGCAAACTCCTTACAGTCACAATGTGATGTGTGTCGATCTTGGATCAATAGATACTATACCGATGTCCCACTGCTACAGTCACGAATCAAGTCTTTAAGAGACCAAGTTGATATGTTGACAAACAAAAACAACAGACTTGAATCCATCATCCAAGGGAAGGAGAAGAGTTTGAAAACTACAGGTCATGTGATTTTCAAAAATGTATAGGCAGCTACAGGCATCGTTAATTCCAAAGTTTCTTGACATGATTTGGTTTTATGATTAGAGGTATGATTTTTTTAGCATGATTATTGTCATTCTTAAGTTAGGATATTTGTTTTGATTGAATAAACTATATTTATTATTAATATTAGGTTGTTTTGTTTATTCAATAAAATAAGATTGCATTTCCTATTATAACTAGCTACAAAATCGCAAGATTCTGTAGCCAATTAAGAAAATTCGAATTGTTTGATTTGATGACAAAAAACATATTTGAGATCTTCTTATTTTATTTGTTTTCAGGATAATTAAGGAGCCCATGATTTCAAATATTATTTGAGGCACTTTTAAGATCTCTCAGCCATATCTATTTTGTATTTTGAGTAAACAGAATTACACTGTTGGTAGTTTTTTTGATATCTAGTGAAATCAGGGTGGTTGCATCCCCCTTCTATTTTTTGAAACCACTTTGATCCGATGAACAGGAAAAAATTATGTTCCTGAAACCTATATAAACATATCATTTTGTAAACATTTGATCATCTCAGCCTGGGGCAAGAGTATGGGCGTTTTTTTTCACAGACTTGAATGAAACAGAATGCACGTTACAGCTTTAGCTTTTCTATATGATGTTTTGATTCAGGTTATGTTTATGTTGATTTGATAATATATGGTGATTTATTTAGTTGTCATGACTTATTATCATTAGACATGATTCATTTTATATGCTGCCCATATCTTATGTTTCAGATACAATATATGCACAATGATCATTTATCCAATTTAAATTAGGAGATTCATCTCTAATTTTTGTTGAATGTCTGCATGCAAGTTCTTACAGGAAGATTTATCTTGTCGTAATTACTTGTAAATCATTAGATCACTGTAATTGTGTCCTTTTTGCATTTTGTTATCAAAACACAATCTCCAACGCATTGTTTCGCTTTTGTTCGGAACAATATTATGATCTGTTGCAGGTTTACTTCTCGGATAAGTTGGATGGATATTCCCTGTTGAACAGACATTGGATGCATTAATAGGTTAGTCCGTTATTTTATTTCGTTTGTTTGTTTATTTTATAAGTTTTATATATATGGTATTATTTCCATTACTTATAATTTTATGTTCGATTAAGTAGTTTAATATTCGATTTCATGAATGTATTCATCCAAGAAAATAAACCAAAAAATTAAATAGTATTTTCACTTTTCTTTATTACTGTTGTTAAAGTAACTAATTTACATTTGATTTTTATGAGTTTAGATTAAAACTCGTGTTTTGTACAAATTGTATATAAAGATATTGATCATATTTCGGTTAAATAAATTGTACATATATATATATATTTAAATGTACTTATAGATTTTAGTAATTGTTATTTATTAGGTTATTGTTTTTCCTTTAGTTATTTTTGCTTTCTTTAGGAATTAGATCATCCAACGGAGCCGCAAAACCTGTCGGAGTGAATTAATCCAAATGAATTGGGTTAATTAGACAACCTCGGACCAGATTCACTACTCCAGTTGACGAGCGGTCAATTTCGCCTGTCAACACCTATATATCAAGACAGAGGGTAATGATTTTCTCATTGTGTTGGTATATGTAGATGACATCATCTTCGGAATTAATAATGCTTCATTGGTACAATGGTTTGCTTCTGCCATGCAGTCTGAATTTGAAATGTCTATGATAGAGGAACTATCATTTTTTCTTGGTTTGCAAATTACTCAAAGGTTTGAAGGAATATTTCTTTCTCAAGAGAAATGTTGAAGAGGTTTCAAATGGAAGACTCAACACCTATGAGCACTCCCATGGTCATTGGATGAAAGTTAAGGAAGGATGATGACTCACCTAATGTTGATCAGATTTCATATAGGTATACGATAGGAAGCCTGTTGTACATCACAACATCTCGTTCAGACATAATGCATGTTGATGGAATGGTAGGAAGGTATCAGTCTACACCTAAACATAGTCATTTGATAGCCTTCAAAAGAATATTCAAATATTTAAATGGAACAATGAACTATAGCCTATGGTATCCTAGGAATTAGAATTTTCAACTACCAGTCTATTCAAATGTTGATTGGGCTAACTGTGTGGATAAAAGGGAAAGCATGAGTGGAGGTGCATTATTCTTAGGAGATTCCCTTGTATCATGGTTGAGAAAGAAGCAAGGTTCCATTTCCTTATCAACTACAGAAGTTGAATACATTGCAGTTTCCACCTATTGTACCCAAGTGTTGTGGATGATTCAAACCCTTGCAGACTTGGAGGTAAATTATACTGCACTGATCCCAATTCATTGTGATAATACTAGTGCAATTAGTGCGACAAATAATCTCGTCTTTCACTCCAAGACCAAGCATATACACATAGATTATCACTTCTTGAGGGAACAGGTAACCAAATCCATGGCTTCTTTGCATTATATCCCATCCAAAGATCAAATTGTTGATATCTTCACTAAACCACTTGCACAAGCTCAGTTTGAGTATCTGCACCAGAAGTTGGGAATGACCCCACTATAAACCTAAGAGAGTCCATCCTGTCAGGGGGAGTATGTGTTGGTTTAATATCCGATACCTCCTAAAAATACCACAAAGGCTCAAGGGTAGCATGGTTTATTTGACATTAATGTCAAAGGGGTAGAAAAGGTCTGGATGCTACACTTAGAGGTCTAAACAGAATAATGCATCCATTCAAGTTTTTGTTCAGGGTTTCCATCAATTCCAAAGGGGGAGATTGTTAGCATGTTTGTAGGCAGAGTGTGCTTGTCATTGATGGAAATAACAAAAACGATGATGGCATGATTACAGGCAAGAAAAACATCGACCCAAATCTCGAGAGACCAGAAGATGAGAAAGGAAGAATGTGCTAGGTGGGCACTAGAAGTCTTTTGGGAAGATGTAGATGAGAAAGCTCGAGAAGCTCAGAAGAGATAGTGCAGAGTTTCATGTAGATAATGTAGTGTTGCACACCAAGATAAATTGTGTTCCAGGGCCGAGGGTAAATTTTTCCAAAGCTTAGGAGAAATAGCGTTTTGAGACACGCAGACATGATCCCATACATCAAGGTATGCAGAAGGATTAAAGTTCATGGCCTTTGAAAATTAGATATTTGAGGAAGCCAAAGATCAGGAGGAGGACTGACAGTGGATGTTGGATCACCAATCTAGAATACCTGATTTCTGTCAGGTCAGAGTCCAGAAAGGAGGATTGCAAAGAGGAGTATGTTAGACCTCAGCCATAAGATAATAGCACAAAGGACTAGAAACTTTTTGATCCAGTACAACTGCGAAGAGGATAATGAACAAGAGCCATCCTCCAACTCCGTGAAATGCAAAGTTGTGAAATGATCAGGGTCGTTGGATCCAGAGGAAACGTGGCTAGAGATTAGCATTTCGCTGACTCGTGATCTGGAGAAGTCAAAGGTGAGAGTTGTAGGAACTCGCAATATGTGAAGTTGAAAAATGATCGTACCCATCGATCAGAGGGAGATATCTCAACTGTTGATCTGATATGAAGCATTTCAGAGTTTCACAAGTTGGGAGTTTCGAGGAAACTCATAGCAGGAGTTCACGATATGAGAAATCATGAAGCACCACTCTTGCTTGGCCCCTGGTCACAACTAGTGATCACATTAATGAAGGTTAAGGGAGGAGCTAGCACGTCGCTAGAATTTACAACGGAGATCAATGAAATTACAAAATGCCTTTTCGAATAGGGTTGTGGTCATAGCCAGTGGTCACATCAATGGAAGAGAAGGGAAGGAACTAGTGGTGCTAGGCTCCACCTATGAGTTTCGTGAGTTGGGAAAATCGAGGTGACTCAGTCGATCACCCAAAATGAGAAATCATGAAACGACTGTTTTTTAGGCATATGGTCACCACCGGTGGTCATGTGAAAGGAAGGGGATTAGCAAGAAGAGATAGATCCCACTGTGAATTTTTTCTCAGGAAGGGAAAAGGATCCAAAGGGAATTATGCGCAGAGGTTTTCTCAGTAACTGCCAGAATGAAGTGATTGCATATGCCAGAGAATTCGAGGAGCAGTAAGGTGACTGCTAGAGGAGTTGAAGATTCTTGAGGTAAGTACCAATGGAATGAAGACTCATAATAGAGGCAATTGATAGATGGGAAAGCATTGAATTCTGTAACTATAAAAGAGAGGATAAGCTCAACTGTAACAAAGAAGACGAAGGGTCTCACTTCTAGAAACAAGCAAAGAATCTCAGGAATGACCACTGATGACGAATAGTCTCAGCATAACGGTCACTAATGAAGAGAAAAATCAACATTATTTCCATAGAAAATGAAGAGTTATGTGTATGATCTGACAAAGGACTTGACATCATAAATATACGAAGAACAAAGAATAGAGGCAATTGTTGAGTGTTTTTGATGCGGGTAGAAGCATGTTGTGTGTAGGAGATGAAGCGCACAGAAGAGGCTTGGTTCATAGAATAGAAAGAATACATAGAGAATAAATCACAAAAGAAGAAAGGAACATAAATACATATCTGAGAGAAGAACATAAATCACAACAAACGTGAGGAAAGAGACAATGATGCAGGTAGAGGAGAGCAGTGTAGCAGAACAATGATGAGACTGGTAAGCCATAGATAAATGTTGTATCACTGTGATAAATTCAAGAAAGAAAAGATTTATATTTTAGGGTGGTAGGGAGGTGCTAGGGAGGACTATTGTCCTCAGAGTTTCAAGTGGGTGCTTGAACACAGGGAGTTGTAGCTTCCATCTAGTTGCAGCCAGAGAAACCAGGGTGGTAGGGTGGTGCAAGGGAGAACTATTTTTCTCTGGTATATAGGTCAGTGCTTGTGTGACTAGAAGTTGGTGCTTCCATCCAGTTGGTTTTGGAACACTTAGGGAGTTGGTGCTTCCTTGTAGTGGGTTCTAGAGAAACCAGGGAGTTGGTGCTTCCTTCTAGTGGGTGCTAGAGAAACCAGAGAATTGGTGCTCTCAACAAGTTGCATCTTGCAAAACAGAGGTGGTAGCCTCACAATGAGTTGGTTCTCATAAGAATGATAATGTACATAAAATAAAGATTACTTATCATATCAAGAAGAAGAGGTTTTTCCCTTTATGGGTTTCCTCAAGAAATATCTGTTGCTGTATATTTCATGTGTGTGATTGATGTTGAATATTCTATTGCCTACCTTCATGCATTATTGTGATTGTCATTGAATTATCTATAAATATTTTAAAATAAGTATAATTGTTTAAGCACGGTAACAATTGATTCAACCCCCATCTCAGTTTTCCAATAGATGTTATCCCCATTTTGTGGATAACTAAGGAGATTATGTATCGAGGCCCTCGGGTTACACATATGGAGTGTCGAGAGACAACATGACTAGCATTATCCTTTTGCACAAATGGAGACCCTTCTCACCACCATAGAGGTCGTAGATTTTTAGATAGCATCCACCACACCAGTTGGCTTCTGGAAGGAAATGGACCTTTCTCCATGAGGTACAAGTAAGGTATTATGGTGAGTATTATTTAAATATTTTATGCATTTGAGTATTTTGTATCTTATATTACTTTAGATTTAATGATATATTCTTGGACATTATGCCTTTTTCCCTGTTTCACCTTGGTGGTTGACATTGTTACCTAGTAAGTAGTCTTCCTTGGGGATGGGTTTTCTACTAGGAACTACCTTGAAGAGCCATCGTACCGTTCCCGACCATACTTACCACTTTCCATCACTATCCCCCCCCCTCCCCATTTGCTTATCTCTTGGGATTTTAGGTTATATTGACCCAAGAAGGGGTTGTCTCTCATTCTATGGGAATAAGGGGCTAAAGGCCTAACAAATTGTTGTTGGGAAAAATATAAAATCCTATTTACAAACCTTCTATATTCTTCGCCCAGGGATCACCCAAGAAAGCAATGAAACACTTATCGTTGAGAAATGGGGAACCACAAGAAATATGATTATAAATGATTGAAAAGGGTTAGTTGGAGGATAGGATTTCTCATCACGAGCCAACCTATCATGTTCATTGATATCTAGTGGTATGACATTACCATCATCTGGTCACAAAGACAGGTTAACAGCTCTCAATTGCATGGCTAAGAGAAAGGGAGTCTCATCATGAACCAACCTTATCATTTCCACTAGGTGTTTGTGAGTGAGAATATCATTATCTGGACACCACATCAGGATAGCGACCTTCAATGTATCCTTAAAATTATGAAAGAAACACAGAATGGAAAATGATGGGCTTGGAAAAATTTCATTGCAAACGAAGGTGCCACACACCCTCTACAAAGGCACCCATGAATGAGACACTACAAACCCTTGTATGTCATGAAACCCATTCCCATTGAGTCTTGAGCCTAACCATTTCACCCACTTTACATGGCTTAGAGAGGGATCTCTTGGAAGCATTCCTTGTTCTAGGGAAATATTTACCCAATAGGACAACTCGTCGACTCTCCCATATTCAAGCTTGACAAGTCGCATAATTTCTTTGAGCTCTTAACTGTTTGACATGGTAATATTTGATGCACATGCTTAGGTGTATTATTTATTGATTTGATTTAATTATAATGATGTTATGACTTGATATCCTTGGAGTGTGTGCTTATTTGTCTTTGTGGGACCTAGTTGGTGGATAGTTTTGGAAGAACAAGCCTAGTTTGGGCTTCCATGGGGCTTGAATCCCACAAGTGGATTCCAAGGGCCCTCATGGTAGATGAGAAATATGAAACCTCGGATTCCTAGAATATGACTTGGATGACATAACCTATCCCCCACATGCCAAACATTTTTCCTGGGAGAGGAAAAATGTCACCTCTAGAGACATGACGTCACCTAGGGGGTTAGGGCTTGGTGGTGAGGCTAACATGCATTGCAACAAGAATATTTTGAGGGATTTGAGGGTTTGACCATGAAGTAATTCACTTGTATGCATGACACGTGGCTTTGGGAATCCCTTCTACACTCCTCGATCACCAACAACTTTCTCCTAGTGCCAAAACGTCCCTGAAAGGGGTGACGTCTTTATAAACTAAGGTTTTCTTTGTGAAAAAAGTGAAATTAAAGTGAATTGTTTAATATTACTTTGTAAAAAGGGGAAATATTAGGGTTTTTGACCCCTATTCTTGTTTTTTACCCTAAATTATGTGGAAAAACTATCTTAGTGAGATTTTGTATAAATAAGAGATCATAATATCTCATTTTGACATAACTCTCCCATATTGGAGAGGTACTTGGACTGAAATTTTCGCTATACTTATCTACTTCTCTCTTTTTCTCTTGTGCATGTCTACTTTATTGGTTATTTGGTTGATGGAAGTGATGCACTAGCCTTGGAAGGCTTCTTTCTAGCTATTGTGGTGGTTTGTCTTAGCTTTTTCCTTGAATTGGTAAGGTCTTTTAACATTGTGCTATGATTTTCTATTCAATTCAAGGTTATTTTCTAGAGGTAGCTGGGGAGTGTAAGAGAATACACCCCCACCTTAGTCTCCATCATTTTATTCTTACATTTTATTGGTTTAACAAGGGTTTTCTAAGAGAAGTATAAGGGCATACACCCTCTTAGCCTAAACCCTAGATAGAGATACTTTCCTTGGGGAGTAAGAGGATTTACACCCCCAAGGAGGTAGTACCTATAGCTATTTATTTTCTTAAATGAATTAACCTAGTCATTAAAGGAACTAGTCATCACTTGTTGCATTGGAGATATAATAATTTGTTTCCTTGGTAAACATGAAATTTTCAAGTTTTAAGATTATCTCTTTGGGAAATTGTTCCTTGAGGATTTGGATCCCTTGCCTCATTGAGGCATCCCACTTCAACCACAATTTCTCACTGTTGTAGTAAAAATAACCTACATCCACTAGGGTTTCTCTAAAACTAGCCTACTAACCCTATTTGATCCTAAACTAACCCTAGACTAGGCCTAAACATTTGCCCTCACCCACTAATAACCTAGGTGCACCTTTTGAGCTAATTATGAGTGTTTCTTGTTGGATAAACTTTCTGATATAGGGATTGGTTTTATACATACATAAGGCTGATAACTTCACTACATAAACCCTAAGATAAAATACCTCTTAACTTGTTCTTTCACCGCCAAAATTTGCTAAAAGTTTGCTAACTTGTTCTACTAGGTTTAAGGCATTTTTTGGGTGTCTTATTTGAGAATTTTGGTGGTTGTTTTTACTGTTGTCATGACAATATTTTTTCAGCCATAAGGCGGCCAAAAATAGTTATGCACACAATATTTATGACAGCCACAACTAATTGCTAAAGTCTTATGTTATAAATTGTTAAGTTTCTTTAGTCATTATCTATTTGTTTCAAGCATTACCTATCTTGACTTTAAGGAATATTTTAAATAGCTATAATACTTCTTTGTTGTTGATATATATTGTTATCTATTTCTGCAAATTAGTGTCATCAAGATTAACTTGTTGATCCAACTAACATGCATCATTGCAAAGTGGTTCTTTCTTTGTCTCGGGAAGGTACCAACATATCGACAATTCACCCAAATCTTTGGAACCCTTTAATTTGTTAATGTTTAATCCATTATTATAGTTCTTTGCATTTCAATAGATAACAATAGCATAATACAAGATCAGTGAGAAATACACAATCAGAAGAGACACAACATTTATCCTCGGAAACCCTATAGGGGAGGAAAACCCAGCAAAACTTCCTTATTATAGATAGCCAATACAATGGTAAGAGATAAATCAAACTAATATAGAATATCCTCTCCCAAATACGTGCCACTCTCTCTCTCTCTTCTCCAACTACAGTTCTGAAACTTGTCTCTCAATGAGCAAGTGAGCGTGTGTCTAAGTGAGGTGCTAGCCTCCTTATTTATACAATAATGGCACATGTGGGAGTGTACTTTCACTGCCAGGGCCGACTTCTTCTCTTGGGTGGTATAACCACCTTTATTATATTCTGGGGCCTCTTTGATATATTCTGGGGCCTACTTCTTCATTTGCCTATTACAATTATGTTATGACCAATCCGCAAAAGGGGATTTGGTCCTTTTACAATAGTTGACATGATCAATCCACAATGGGGATTGATCCAATGAATAATATATCAAATAATAATAAGAATACACTTTTCAGCTACATTATTTCAACACTCCCCTTAACAAGAAGGGTATTCTTCAACAACATCAGGTGAGAGAGAGAGGACAACAACATCGACAGTATCAAGTGGGTGAGAGGACAACATCATCAATATCATCCTGGAACACTGACTAGCATATCTATAAATCATCAGAAGTTTTCTTCATCGGCAACATCGTCATTCTCAAAGGAATGCAATCATCATCTGCATCAATATGAATTAGTATAATAATAATACATCATCATCATCATAGCATGAGGTTGGGTCATCATAATACAGGACTGACTTTACATCATAGCTGTCAAGCTGGAAGCTCAGTACTCGTCTTTCTTTACGTCACAACAATCAAGATGGAAGCAAGATACTAGACTGGCTTTACGTCATAGCATCTCAAGATGGAAGCACAGTACTATTCTCATATCAACATCTTTCTTTACGTCACAACACTTAAGCTGGAAGAAAGATACTAGACTGGATTTGCGTCATAGCTATCAATCCAGAAGCACAGTACTAGTCTCATCACATCATCTTGCTTTACGTCACAACCATCAGGTTGGAAGCAAGATACTAGAATGGATTTACATCACAGTTGTCAAGACAGAAGAACAATACTAGTCTCATCTCATTGTCTTGCGTTACATCACATAAATAAAGATGGAAGAAAGATACTCGTCCTTCTTTATGTCACAACAATCAAGATGGAAGCAGGATACTATATTGGATTTACATCACAGTTGTTAAGCCGGAAGTACAATTCTAGTCTCATCACATCGTTTTACTTTATGTCACAGCAATAAAGCTGGAAGCAAGAGATGTCTTATCAGAAAAACTACTCCCCCTTTCGAGGAAGGTCCTTTCGGACTATACCAAACTTATCTTGAAAGTGCTCAAACTTTACATGAGATAGAGGCTTGGTCAACACATCAACAACCTGTTCATCCATGCTAATGTACTGGAGATTTAAGGCTCCTCTCTGTACTATGTCACAGATGTAATGATATAGAATCTCTATGTGCTTCGACCTATCATGGAATACAGGATTCTCTATCATCTTTATGCAGTTCTGGTTGTTACATAGGATCATGGTTTCTTCCATCTCTAGGTCAAATAGACCAGTCAACAACTTTTGAAGCCATATATCTTCGCAGAGAACATGCAGCAATTTATTCTGCTTCCGCTATGCTGAGAGCAATACTGGATTACTTTCTAATCTGCCATGAGATCATGGCTGATCCTAAACTGAAACAAAATCTTGAAGTTCTTTTCCTTTCATAAACACTTCCTTCCCAATCTACATCAGTATATCCACTCAATGTGAAATCATGATCTCCATCATAGTTGAGACCACAATCTATTGTACCCTTAAGGTACCTCATCACATGTTTTGTAGCCACTAGGTGAATATGTCTAGGTTCTACCAGAAACTGACTCAAGGTGTTCATGGAAAAACAAATGTTCGGTCTAGTGTTCGTTAGGTACATCAGCGATCCAATAATTTGTCTGTACAATGTGGCATCAATCAATTTTGACAAAGTGTCGACCAATAGCTTCAGCCTCACTTCCAAGGGTTTATTCATGGACTTGCATTCCAACATGTCGAATCTCTTCAGGATTTCGACTGTATACTTCCCTTGGTTAAGGAAAAGCCTCTCTGGACTCTTCCATACCTCAAGACCTAAGAAATAATGCATTAGGCCAAGGTCTTTCATTTCAAATTCTAAGGCAAGTCTCTTCTTACATTCAATGATGAGCTTTTCTTCTCCGGTTAAGAATAAGTCATCCACATATAGCAGTAATAACACTGGCTCATCGTTCATAACCTTGAAGTAGAGGTTAGAATCTACTTTACTCTTGGTAAAGCCCAAGCTCATCAGGAAACTGTCTATCCGGCCATACCAAGCTCTAGTAGCTTTCTTCAATCTGTATAATGCTTTCTTCAACATGTAGACATGAGACTTCCTGTATTTAACTTCAAATCCTTGAGGTTGCTCTATATACAGTTCCTCTTCGTTGACACCATTTAGGAAGGTTGTCTTTACATCCATCTAGTGAAACTTCTACTTCATCTTAGCTACAAGGGCTATGATGGTTCTGATCGAAGTGTATCTAGCTACAGGAGAGAATGTATCTTCATAGTCAATGCCTTCCTTTTGAGAAAAGCCACGAGTGATGAATCTTGCTTTATACTTCTCAATACTTCCATCAGCAACGTGTTTTATTTTGAAGAGCCATTTGGAGGATACCACATCTTTACTTGGTCTGGGAAATATTTCCCATACATCATTCTTTATTATGGATTGGTATTCCTCTGTCATGGCATTTGCCCATTCTTTCATCTGAATGGCTTCTTAAAAGCAGGTAGGCTCCTTCTCTAGGAGGTCACACATCAAAGATGTATAACTGGAGAACGTCTTTGGTCTTTTCACCTGTCTCGTGGTTCCTTGGGGAACACCATACTTCTCTCCATATTGAATGAGCTCTCTAGCCCATGCTGGATTTATTTTATGGAGGATTGTCATCTAAGGCGGTTCTTGAAATTATAACATTTCATGGTCTTCTGGAATTTCCTCATCATGGGAAACTACGTCTTCCCTCACTGGTTCTGCAGATCTAGGAACCGCCCTCACGTATTCTGCAGTTCTGGGGATTACGTGTTCCTCTTCACGTACTTCTTCAAGATGACATCTTCTTAATTTCTTGAATGCTGCATCTTCATCAAAAATCACATCCCTGCTGATCTCAATGTGGTGGTGAACTGGTATGTAAATTCTAAAGGCCTTGGATACCTCACAGTATCCCATAAATATTCCCTTCTTTCTTGAAGGTTCCAACTTGTTTCTCTTCTCTTTCAGAATATGTATAAAAACTGGGCAGCCAAATATTTTGAGATGGATTACCTCTAGTTTCTTTCTGGTGAACATCTCTTCTGAGGTCTTGAACCCAAGTGCACTGTGGGATAATCGGTTTTTCACATAAATGACTTTCATTGCTGCTTTTGCCCATAAGCACATTGGAAGATCTTGATCATGGATCATAGTCTTCACAACTTCCATTATCATTCTGTTCTTTCATTCAGCTACACTGTTTTGTTCAGGATTATAAGGAGTTGTGAGTTCCCTCTTGATCCCAACATCTTTATAGAAACTCATGAAATCTTTTGAGGTATATTCTCCTCCATTATCTGACTTGGGTATCTTGATCTTTCTTTCAGAAAGGTTCTCTATCAAGGCTTTGAATTCCTTGAACTTGTTGAACACTTCATCTTTAGATTTCAAAAAATACACACAGGTCTTACGAGAATAATCATCAATAAATGATACATAGTATACATACCCTCTAATGGGGGATGATGGAATTGGGCCACATACATCTGAATGAATGAGCTCTAGGACTCCTTCTTCTTTGTTGTCTCTCTTCGGAAAAGGGTTCTTGATGTTCTTCATGGTAAATTTTGAATTATGGTAGACCTGTGAAAGATTTGCATATGTATGGTATAGCACCTTGTAATTGATGTGATATAATATTCTATGCCATAGTTCACATGAGTTTTCAATGGCATGGGTCATGGCAACCTCTGAGTGACCCTTTAGTTTATATAAGCCATTTTCTTCTCTTCGAATGATGATTTCTTCATTCAAGGTTTCTCCTTTAGCCCACATGAGGACTTCTCCATTTATAAAGGAAACTCTGAAGCCTTTATTTTCTAAAGAAGAAATGGAGAGTAGGTTCTTTGTCAAACCTGGTACAAAGAGTACGTCCTTCATATTTATTGAGTTCCCTGAATTTAGCTTGTATCTTGATTCTCCCACTCCCTTGATCGGATATTGGTAATCATCTCCAAGTGTCACTTTCTTAGAAAACTTCTTTTCTGAAATACAAGAGAGAATGTCTCTCTAACTTGTCATGTGCTTGGAGGCACGACTATCAATGAGCCATGTGTCCTCTCTAGGTGTTATCGATCCTGATAAGGCCGAGATTAAGACATAGTCTTTGATTTTCTCTCTTATCATCTTTGCAGGTGGCTCTTAATCTTCAACTTCATGGGCATGGTGCCTCTTATGTTTCCTCTTGTATTCTTCTCATTTGGCTGGACATAATTTCACAATGTGTCCCATATTGTCACAATGATAGCATTGTACAAATGAGTAATCTCTTTCCCTTCATTGTCCTCTCTTTTGAAATCTCCTTGGATGAGATTCTTTATTATTAAATTTGTTTGGTGGTTGAGGCTCTTTATGAGTCTCCTTATGGAAGTAGGGTTTCTTCCTTCCTCTTTTGGTGTGAGTAGTTAGGGCTTGATCATCATCTTTTGCTAGTATCATTTCATGGTTAGCTACTCTTGTTTCTTCTTGAATGCATTCTTCCCATAGACGATCAAACTTCAGTTTCTCCGTTCTGGCACAAATTGTTTGGATGAATGCATCCCAAGGTCTTGTGAGACCATTAAGAGTTGTCATTATGAGCTCGTCTTCATATATGGTGTCTCCAATTGCTTCTAACTATTCTTTAAATTCTGAGATTCTGGACAAATATTCTTGGATTGTTTCTCTTTTTGCATCCTCGTATTATTCAGTTGAGTTCTTAGATTCATCTTCTAGTTTATGTTTTTTCCTTCGTACAGTCTACTTAGGTCATCAAACATTTCTTTTGGAGTCTTATTTGATGACACATAAGGAATCAGGTGGTCTTTGATTGAATCTGCAATGATTCTTTTGGCCCTAATCGTGTCATTTAGATGCTTGGCTTTTTCTACAACATCGTCGGGTTCCTGTACTTCTTCTTTGACGAATATTTCTAGGTCATTCTCTTCAAGGATTAGGCCGATCCTATACTTCTAGGCACACAATATTTCCATGCCTTCTAGTTTGTCAGCAAGCTTCATGCTTGCAAACATCTTTTACCTAGAGCTAGGAAAATGATCAAAAAATGAAAATGCTCAAAATCAAATTCTGAACTTACCAGGAGATGCGCTTGGCTGAAGCGAGTAGCCTGGTGTGCTTGGATCTGAGAAAATCCAACTTTTACCCCTCCAAACTTGATATGCGGATTTTTGGACTGGTGCTTCTAGTTTTCTGGTACCTATGGTACTCTGGTAGTTCTGGTACTTTTGGTTCTCTGGTTTTCTAGTACTTCTGGTACTTTGTGAAACTATGGTTTCACTTTCTGAGAGATATAGCCACTGAAAAGTGCACTAATACTGCCAAATTAATCCTTGGGGGAGGGCGCACTTTTCTAAATGGTTTTAGGGCTGAAAATCTTCACCATCAAAAATCCCTAATTTGCATATACGACAACAATGACGTTTTTCACTCTTGTGAAAGATGCTTTCTTCAGCTTGTCTTTGATACCATGTTAATGTTTAAGCCACTATTATAGTTATTTGCATTTCAATAGATAAGAATATCATAATACAAGATCACTGAGAAATACACAATCAGAAGAGACACAACATTTATCCTGGGAAACCCTATAGGGGAAAAAACCCCAGCAAAACTTCCTTATTATATATAGCCAATACAATGCCAAGAGATAACTCAAATTAATACATAATATCCTCTCCCAAAGATGCACCACTCTCTCTCTCTCTCTTCTCCAACTGCAGTTCTGAAACTTGTCTCTTAATGAGCAAGTGAGTGTGTGTCTAACTGAAGTGCTAGCCTCCTTATTTATACAATAATGGCACGTGTGGGAGTGTCCTTTCATTGGCAGGGTCGACTTGTTCTCCTGGGTGGTTATAACCACCTTTATTATATTTTGGGGCCGACTTCTTCTTTTTCCTATTACAATTATATTATGAGCAATCCACAAAAGGGGATTTGGTCCTTTTACAATAGCCGACATGATCAATCCACAATGGGGATTGATCCAATGAATAATATATCAAATAATAATAAGAATACACTTTGCAATTACATTATTTCAACATAAATCACTTGAGACTCGTCTTTTCGTTCCATTTTCCATATAGATTTTTGAGCTTAGGGACCTCTTTCTTTCCCTTCCCTTTTGAACATCCCTTTTCCCCCTAGGGTCACTGAGATCGCCTCCCTAGAGTGACCTAGTCACCCTTGAAGTGAGAGACCTACATCGAGGTGACATTGTATGTAGTGTTCCATAGTTCTCACCATATTGGTGGTTTAGTTAGGATTTTCCCAATCTACAACTTGTGTGATAATAGTTCCAACCTGATAAGATGGATTTTCCAAATGGAACAATATTTTTCTCTCCACAATATTAATGATGAACTAATGAAACTTTGGGTGGGTGTGTTGTACTTGGGTAAAGGTGGTGATGGCATAAGAAGGTGTTTGGGGTGTGAATTTCTTGGAGCTTGTTTGTGAAGGACATATATAATCACTTTGAAACATATCATATTTTTTTTTCAACGAACCAAGTTATGATAAATGTTCATAGTTGAATAATTTATTGATTCCTTTGAGAAATTAGTAATTAGCATAGAAGGTATGACAAATAGTTTCTTGAAACAATATTTTATTAGTGGTATAAAGGAGGATATTTAAGCACAGTTATGGATGAATCACTTATCTATTTGGTTAGAGGCCTCCGAACAAACTAGATAAGCATAGGTGGTGGCAACTAGCTAGATTATATGACCCACTTTTGTATCCCAACCACAACCCTATCTAGGGCCTACAAACAATCCCCCTAATTATCAATCCATGAGGGTCCATAAGTTGACCTGGACAAAAGAGGCCAATTGCTAATGTCTATTCCTTTTTTATAATTGTGGTGAGAAATATTTCAAAGGACATAAATGTAAGGAATGAAAAATATGTGTCATACATATGTCCCAATTCTAAAATATTGAGGAAATTTATGAGAATCTCACTAGTACATAGTTGGATTTAGTAGACACTACACCTCCTCCTCATGAAGAAACCAAATGAGAGACTCCTTGTGAGGAACCCAAAATTTTCACCCATGTTTTATCATGAATCTTATCTCACTACACCTTGAATTTGATTAGCTATACCAGGCACAAAAATATGATTATTTTATTCAACAACAAAACACCCACAATTTTATCCTTTTCCAAGATGTAGAAGAAAATCATTGTTATGTCCATGTGATGCACAATTTTCAAATCATGATAACTAATGGAGGTGCGATAAAATGTGGAACACTTTCTTGTAGAGGTTTTTATAGAAACCCCCAAAAAATTTACCCCCTATACATTTATAGCGAATGTGTTTAGCGAAGGCAGGCGGGTGAAGGTTTTTGTGGAGGTTTTAACACCAATGAACCTTAGTAGACCATGGACACCGATGCACCTCAGTTGACCATAAACAACAATGCACCTAAGTTGAATGTAAACACGGGTGCTCCTAAGTCAACCATGCACATCGATGCTCTTACAAATCATAACATCCTGATGCTTAACAAATAAAGAGAATTATAACCGCTATTAATATAAAATAAGAAAATGTTGTTAGTGCTCCCCCAATAACAAAGAGCACCATTTCTCTTGTAATAAAATAGCGCACTAGTGCTCTCCCCAATAACAAAGTGCACCTGTGCTCCAAAACATAATGCTTCATTGCTTCTGATATTTTTTATTAATATAAAATACTAAAATATTATTTTTTATTTTATAATAAATAAAATGCACTGCATTTATCTCGAAAAAAAAGTGCTCCAATGATCCCCCAATAAAAAAGCATACCGATGCTTCCCCAATAACAAACCGTACATGTGCTCCTCCAACAATAAAGCACAATAATGCTCATATAAGAAATTCATCGAGAAAACCAATTTTTAGATAAAATAAATTAATTTAAAAACCATAAAGCTTTTATGGTGCGCTTAGAAACCAATAAATTCCTAGTGTGATCCGATAAAAAAACGCAATGGTGCATATTATTGTCAGGCGCACCGTTAAAGGGTAAAATAAAAAAATTACCAAATCGAATTAATGCACTAAAATATATAACAAAAATATTAGTGGGAATTCTATATTTTCAAAATGTATGTGTTTATAAATGAAAACCCTAACCACTTTTTCATTATTTTTCCAAAATTTAGAGGGGATACTAGTGCAAGAGATACTTACAAGCAAAGTCTTTGGAGTGGGTATATTTTTTTGAAGAGCCAAATTTACATACAAATTTGTAGGGGAGAAATTACAGCTGTGTGGTTTTATTCTATTCATCATCTCAATATTTCCACTATTTGATTCAAATAGATTTCAGTGCATTATAAAAAAATAAAATGGTTTCACAGTTACACTCAGTATTGGAAGCCGTAACTTCCTGGTTGTTTCTCTTAGTTTTCCTCTCTATATTTCACAAGTAGAATTTTTTTTTAAGAAATAATTTTTTATAGGGTTTCTTTACTTATATATGAGGAATTTGGTATATGTTGCGATGGGATCATTCGTTGCATTGGATCCCGAACCTTGTCGATGTCAAATTTATTTTAAAAAATGATTCTACATTTCAATGTGCACATTGTATAGGAATAGCGCATCGATGTGCATGTTCATGTCAACAACATTTGTGCTCCTAAGTCGATTGTGCGCACTAGTGCTATTAAGTCAACCATGAAAAATATTGCACCTAAGTCGATTGTGTGCACTAATTCTCTTCCCAATAACAAATCTCACCGGTGCTCCAAAACATAACACCCTAGTGCTTTCAATAATTGTTATTAATATAAAATACTAAAATATTGTTTTTTATTTTATAAAAACTAAAATGCATCGGGATGCTCCCCAATAACAAAGTGTATTGGTGCTCCCACAATAAAAAAACACATAAGTGCTCCCCCAATAACAAAGTGTACAGATTCTCTTCCCAATAACAAAGTGTAACGATGCACTAGTGCTCATGTTCTTGTCAATGACACCATAGAGTTTAAAATAAAAATAACTTTGTTCACATGTTCAGAAGTGTTCAATAAAAATAAATGAGGAATTGGTGCTTCTATTAATTAATAGAGCATCAATGTTTCTATTAATTAATATAATGTCGATGCTTATATTAATTTATAGAGCATTTATGCTTCTATTAATCTTATTTTCTAAAACAATTTCATAGTTTTTATATCTGATGATTCCTTTCTTTGTTTGATAGAATATGTCCACTATAATCTCAAGGAAAAAAACTTATTGTAGCGATCATGATGGTATCTCGTCCCAATAGGAGAACACAACAAGTTCTTTAATTTATATTAAAAAATTAATATCTTTGAATTATTTGTAGGTGTAAATTAATTATGTTCCAAGGGACAAATGAGGGAAAAATCAATACATGCTGGTGGGGATGTCCAAAAATGTGTACAAGGAGATGGTAAAATAAATGAACATAATTGCATCGCAGGAGGAGCCATCCCAACAATTACAATGTGCATAAGAGGTAAGCAATCATTCGTTTATTCTTTTATGTACATCAAATTTAATTGTTGCATGAAATATTATTTTTCGATTGTTTTCTTGTAGAAAAGAAAAAAAAACAATGAAACCCATTCAACACATAAGACAAGACGACGAGGAATAAAAGGGTTGATCACAATGTTTGTGAGTACTTACTTTTTTTATCTTACTTAAAATTTCATCTTTGTTATGATATTTATATTTATATATTTAAATTTCACTCATCCATGGATGTCTTCTAATAGGTGCTAACATATAAAGAAGATCCAATTGAAGAATTAATATACATTGGGTTAAGTATGGGTTGTGAGTATATGTTGAAGTGTCAAGGTTTAATTGAATAATTTCTAAGTAGCTATGTTGTTTAACTTCCCTTTTCCTATAATTAATCGAACAACAAGAAACCTTTATATTAATTATATCAACTGTGAATTGTCATGGCATATTAAACATGAAGGAAACAAAGTATGGAGTGTATCCACCAAAAGCGATTTTGAGAGACGACATAAAGCATGGCTTCGAAATAATTTCTATTTTTTATGAAACAATTGTTGCTATGGTACACTTTTTATTTACACAATCATGTATATTCTACTATATATATATATAATACACTTTCTTTCTATGTTTGTAGATGTAACATGAAGGGGTGGAACAAAAAAAACAAGCCTATCAAGAAAACAATAGGTTAAATAACCAAACTACAATATCACCTACAAGTGATGAAGAAATGAGTCATGCACGTAGCTCAAGTGGTGGTAGTAGTTCAAGCAATGTTGAATGACAATCAATATAATTGAATGTTACTACAAGTTGTATGTTTTGGAATATTTGTATGTGAAAATCAAGGATTTTGTTTAATGTACTCAACATATTGTCCCAAATTCATGATGACATATTATCAATGAGTGTAACAATTACATATTGGTTTCATTTTAATTACTGTGGACCTTTACGCTGTCCCATTTTATATGATGATGGGTCACTTATTCATATATAATAAAACAAGTTTCTTATTTTATTGCATTGTCAAATGTTGTAAAATGTTGTTTTGTTCATTAATTAATATATGAATGATTTACATTGTTACAAATAATAGAGGTGTAATCCTATAGATAATGCATTAATGCAACTATTATATAAAAATGCAATAACAAAAATATAAAAAACAATATTATTATAACAAATATTTGATCTTGAGATGATTAATTGAAAATTTGTAAAACAAAATTAATTAAAATACATACATATTGGTGCACTGCATTCTTTTGAACTCACTAAACGATTCATTTTTATGAGTTATGTGCAATGGTGCTAAAAATTGTAATAAATAAACGATGCTTTAAACAACATAATGTATGATTATATCTGTATCGTTTCAAAATATTTTGGTGTGCATGATTACAATATGGACCATTCCATGCATAAACATAAAAAACATTGGTACTTTTCATTAATATTTGTGCACATGTGCTTCGCATTCATGTGTGTGCACCAATGCTTCTTTTTTATGTATGATCATTAGTGCTTCTAATTTATGTGTGGGTACCAATGATTATCATTTATGTCTGTGCACCTGTGCTTATCATTTATTTATGTTTACAGGTGCTTCTCATTTATGTGTGCACACTAGTGCATTTTGAAAA
>WSFP011408358.1:0-25057 GCA_009831015.1 Picea engelmannii
TTCATCCAATTTAGGGAGACTAGTTTGAGTCTAGCACTTGGTTCTAAACACTTTTTTCAAGAAAGAGACATCAAAAATAGGATGGATGTTAAAGTGAATTAGGAGAGCTAACTTGTAGGCCAAAGGTCCCGTGTGCTTGGGAATTGTATAAGGGCCATAAAACTTGGGAGAAATATTTTGAGGGATATTTTCTTATAAGGTTGTAGATGAAGAAACACCTAGTCTCCTTCAACAAATTCAAATTCTGAATGACCATGATCAACTTGTTGCTTCGTGTGATTCTAATCCATGACCAACATTTCTATGAGAGTATGGAGAATGGTAGCTTGGATTGTAGGGGGTGATGTCTATGTCCTAGACCTTGGATGCACCGGGTTGGTAGGATAATATAGAAGGTGGATTTTGAATGTAGACTGCTTCAAAGGGATACATGTGAGTGGTAGCATGGTAAGATGTGTTGCACCACCATTTAGGGAGTTGTAACCAATGTGCCCATTTAGTTTTTTTGTCGGATGCGAAACACCTCAAATATGTTTCCAAGCATTTGTTGATAGCTTCAGTTTGACCATTAGTCTAGGGATGATAAGAAGAGATGAGATGCAATTGGGTTCCATAGAGCTTTAGCAATTCTTTCCAAAATTTTCTAGAGAAGGTTAGATCATGGTAGTAGATAATAGAGTGGGGCATTCCATGAAGGTTGAAGATATTATCTATGAAAATTTTAGCCATGATGGATGTTGTGAACAAGTGTTGGAAGGAATAGAAATGAGTGCATTTGGAAAGAAAATCGAGTACAACCATTATGATGGATTTATTTATATATTTGGTTAATCCGACAATGAAGTCAATATAAATATCCATCCATATAGAAGGTGGAATAGGGATAGGTTGGATTGTACCAAGAATTTTGATAATTTCTCCCTTACTGTGTTGACAAGTATCACATTCATCCACAAAAGTGTGGATGCCTTGTTTCATGCCTTACCAAATAAAAGAAAGTTTGATCCCTTCATATGCTTTTTGAAAACATAAATGCCATGTTTTTGGTGAAGCATGAAGTTTGGAGAGCATAGTGGATTTAAGGTGAGACTATTTTCTTAAATAGAGGATAAATTTATAGAGAAGCTCCTCATTGTGCCAAGAGTATCTCGAAGATACATGAGGATCTCGTTTCAATTGTTGGCTTAGGTGAGACAATTTGGGATCTTGGAACCATTCCTGGCAAACTAACTTTGACTAATATGATATAATGAAGGAATGTGAGAAGAAGGACATGTCTTCTTCATATTCCAATGAAAGGGAATCAACAACCACACTTTTTTCCCCTTTCTTGTAAATGATATCATAGTCATAGCCAAACATTTTGGTCAACCACTTCTAATGCTATGGGGATAAAATTCCTTGTTCCAAGAAAAATTTGAGGCTGGAATGATATGTTTTAATTTGGAAGTTCTACCCAAGCAATTAAGGACACCAAAGATACAGTACATGTAGAATAACCAACATTTCATTTTCACATGTAGATTTTCCCAAGTGTCTCTCAGATAGTTGTTTTCTAGTGAAAGCCAAAGGTCTGTTATCTTACATGAGAACTATCCCAATGCCTCTCCCAGAAGCATCAAATTCCAGAACAAAAGTCTTGGTGAAATCATGTAGTGTCATAATAGGATTCATGCACATAGCCTCCTTCAAGGCTTGGAAGGATTTATCAACTGGTGGATTCCAACTGAAATAATTGTTTTAAGGAGAGTAGTGAGGGGACCTACAATTTTTCCATAATTATGAACAAAATTGTGATAATATACAGTTAAACCTAGGAAACCTATTAAGAGGTTTAGCATGGGGCCAATCCTTCATAGCTTCTGTTTTCTTAAGATCCACACATACACCATCCTTACCAACAATATGGCCCAGTTACTCGTTTTCAAAAGCTCCAAAAGCACATTTATATTGTTTGTGTGAAGAGAGTAAGTGTAATACTTAATCCACATGGGATATATGGGATTTCCAAGTTTTACTATAGATGAGGATATCTTCAAAGAAAACTAAGAAAAAATTATGGAGGAAAGGGAGGAAGACATGATTCATAAGACTTTGAAAGGTGTTAATAAGGTGCATTACACATGACAAACTAGTTCATGAACAAGAACTCATAATGGCCCTCATGAGTTCAAAAGGAATTTTTGGGAATATCAGCCTCTTCCATACATATTTGGTGGTAGAAATAACGTAGATCAATTTTGTTGAAGTACTGAGAACTACTAAATTCATCCAAAAGGTCATCAATGACAGGAAAGGGGAATTCATATTTGATGGTAATTTTGTTGAGGGTGCAAGAATCAGGTCACATGTGTCATGTGGCTTATTTCTTGAGTACCATAAGGAAAACAAAATAATAAGGGCTGATACTAGGACATATAACACATGTTGCTAGAAATTCTTGAATAATTTTCTCAATTTCATTTTTTGGGGAAAATGGATGACGATAAGGGTGAGCATTGGGAGGAATACTACCAGGGACAAGGGTATAGGAATGATCATGGGTTCCACAAGAAGGGGGAATTCCTTGGGTATTTTCAAAAATTCATTATTGTTTGGAAATGAGAGATTGGATGTTGGGATGAACAATAGGTGAGGGGGTCTCAACTGCTTGATTGGAGTGGACTTTTGCAATAATGACAGATTGACCTTTTTAGAGTAGTTTTTCCATTGGTAGGAATTGATGATTTCAGGGGAGTTTGTTGTGATTCCTTGGAGATGATACTACTTTCCATCCTATTTGAATTTCAAGGTTAATTCCTTAAAATCCATGGTGATGGGGCCTAGTGTTAATAACCATTCAACACCAAGAAAAATGTCACAACCACCCATGTCAATAGAAAACATATGAGTTTCCAGGTTGTACTAACCAATTTGCAAGCACATATTTTCACAACACCCCCCATATTTCATGGAACCACCATTAGGAATCATGATTTGAAAATTGTTGACTGCATGGATATAACACACATGGTATCGTGGGAAATATTACGATGAATAAAATTATGGGTGATACCATTTCCAAATAGGATAATGACTTTCATGTTCTTGACGTAACCAATTAACTTAAGGGTTTGGGGATTAGAGATACCAGTGAGGAAATTCAATGAGATAAGTGGTACAACTTCTGGTGGATTAGAGGGTGATGTAGGATCATCTACTTGGGGTGGATATTCAGAATGAGGAACAACACCATCCTCTTCAAAAACATCCCCATAAATGGAGATAAAAATATATTTTTTCCTTACACTTGTTTCCCAAAAAATAATTTTCATATAAATTATATAAAAAACCCTTTGGTTTGTGTTCAACCATTTTTTCCCTAGTCAATTTGTGGACCTTAAGAGGAGTGGAAGGAGGGGTGGGATTTGTGGGTCTAGTGAGAGGAATAAAGGATGCTTTTATACTTTATGAATATACTATATGTTGTGCTTACTTGGTGTGGTGAGTAGCTCCAAGCCAAGTCTAGGGGAAATCCATTAGCATATGGGATCAGATGTCATCCTTGAGGCTACTAATAAAGCATTCCTGGAAGAAGGTGTTGGACATGCCATCCATTCAGAAAGAGAATTTCTAAGAAGTGGTGATATATTCTTCCATTGTACCAAATTGTTTAAGCTTGGTCAAACGGCCCAAATTATGTGTTGATGTCAAAGTGTTCATAAAGGTTCGCAACAAACTGGATCCAAGTAATATACCCATGGCATGAATTTTTACTCCATTACCATCATTTCCAATGTTTGGGATCCAAATAAATGACATGTATATGAAGTTTGGTCAAATCATCAGTAACTTCATGAAAGAAGAAATGATTTTCCATTTGAGTGGCCTTGCCCATGGGATCTGAACCATCAAATTTATTCACCTCAACTTTAGGAAGATGAAGTTCATGATGAAGGAGGTTGGAATGAATGGTAACAATATGGGAGAAGTCATTACCTTCTAGGTGTGAAGGTTTTTTAGAGGAGGTAGGGACTCGATATTGACTCATCCATTGTTTTATCTCTTCAAAAAAGGATGTGAATTTTTTAGAGAGGGAGTTCAATTGTGTAGTGAGGGTATCAAATTTGCAATTGAGGGAAGAAATGTCAGAATAGATGTTCTAAATGTTAGTCTTGTTCTAGGTGTTGTCATTTTGGAAAGCAATGATTTCTTGGTTGCAGGTGTGATCCATTTAGGAGATAACTAGGAAAGAATTGGGTTGTTGTATATGCAAAGTAAGGTATGGGTGAGAGGTACCATTGAAATTAATGTGAAGAGAGGAATCCGATGGAATAGGTCCCAAATAAGGGTGTCTAGGAGGGTGGGGTGGTCCATGGAAAATAGGATCTTATAAGTGATGGGAACCACTGTGATCAGGATAAAAGTAGGAATCCAATGGTATAGGTCCCAAATAAGGGTGTCAACGGGTCCACTATACTCTTGTTTTGTTTAACTCCATTCTGAATAATATTGCAGTGACTAAATGCCAACATTTTGAATAGTTAAAATTGTGTACTAATTTTTCAACCTAGATGCAGGAGGATAGGTTGCACTACAAAATTTCTCCTATGTTTCTATGATGTTCAGTTTCAACAAAAAGGTTTAGGGTTTTGAGGTTTCCTACAGAAAAACGTTTTCCCTGTGTTATATCTCTCTGATATACCAATGGGGTCTAACAGTAGTACTCGACCCAATATATTAGGGCATCAACTAGGGAGCCTCAACTATACCCTTATTCGTACTACTCGATTACCCAACTACGTGAGAGTAGTATTCCCAAGTGTTATTCTCAATGCCACTATAGCAGAAAGGTGACATATTGGATGATATAAAACTAGTTTCAGGAGACCTATGGGACTCCCTATATGATTGAGGGTACATGGGAGTGAATGGCCATGCATAGTGGTTGTCTAATGCAGTACTACTCAAATGGGTACCAAAAGGGGTTATAGAGGTTCCCACCTAGGAGAAACAATGTGTTTCAAGTAACCCATGGAACCTTTTGTATTTCTTACATATAGTCTTCCCCAACCACAATTTTACCCATTGAACGATAGATCATTGTCCTTTAAATATGCCGAAAGTACATATCTCTAGCCTGGAAAAAAATATTCTAAAATTTTTTCCAAGGAAAGTACTATGATACCACTTCTAAGGTACCAAATGGTATTATGTAGAGTAGAAATAGAATTGTTATAAAAATTGTCAGCAAATATAGCAAAATATAGAACACAAAGAGACAATTGATTCTAGAAATGATACCTTTATTATATCGATATCCAAGCTCACTTGCCTCTTCGAGAGGGAAACCTCCAGTAGAGTAGAGATCAATTAGAAAATGATTCTAAAGAAAAAACTTTTCCATGCTTTTGACTCATGCTTTTACTATTTCAATATTCTAGAGAACATTCTAAAGAAATATATTTCTAGAAGTGGAACCTTCTATTAATTCTTCTTACATTAGACGTGTTCACATTATTACATAGGTCTTACTTACTAAAGTCGACATTTATTACATAGAAAAAATATTATTGTATCTACTTAAGGGGTTAGGGAGGTTAGGACCATAACACAAACATGTCGTTATGTATCAAGTCCATAATCTGTTTTTCCCTTGTAGCACCAGATGAGAATATAAAACAATTTTATTTTCCATATATGAAATGTTCACAAAATTTGACTTCCAAATTACAATCAGGAAAACCTTCGACCATAATTTTTTTATGCATAGCTCAAAGTTTGTTTTTCTAATATGTCCCATTCTCTAGTTCCATAGAATGGTTGGGTCGACTTGAAAAATACCGTCAAGTCAGTTGGATCCGACCGAGTCGAGTCAAGTTAGTCAAATTCAAAGTTAAGTAAAGTTGAGTCAAATTCGAAGTTGAGTCGACTTCCAAAACAACAATGTTGTTTCATTTAGTCAAGTTGACACTCCCTAACAATTTGTATAGGGTTCCAATCTGAACTCCTTTCATTAATACCATTTATCCCCTCAAAAATTTGCACATATCCTTCTGAAATAGGGTGCACATGCCTGCATCATTCATCTAATTGAAATATATCAGGTTTCTTTCCAAACACAAAATATGTAGCACACCTGGAAGGGTCCTACTCCTGCCATCTTGTAGTATCAGTTGGAATCTTCCTCGTCCAACAATTTTGGTTGTCAAGTGGTCCCCCAACAATACATCCATATCATTCATTATCAAAAAGCATTCTCTTTGGGATGCCACACGATAGGATTTTCCTAAGTCGATCAACCAAACATCATGATCTAATTATGTAATAGTCAATGCCATATACACATCACCTCCTTTTACTAAAGTAGTATTTCTCTCAGTCGACTGGTTCTCATCGGATCCTAGAATGATCTCCATCACTTTTGACTTGCATTCTCTTTTGTAGTGCCAAAATTTTCCAAATTTCCAACATCTTCTTGTATAATGAACTAGGGATTTATATCTACGATTCGACTTAGTGATGTAGGAGCATCGCAAGAAAGCGCAAAGAGGAGGATAGTTGGATACGCACCAACGTACATTTTGAAGATATTTTAAATTTCAAAAGGATGGCACATTAATGTAATATCTGGAGAGACATAAGTTATCTTAAATGTTTTGGGGATTGTAACACATATCTTGAGCATTTCTCTCATCTCTCGGTTATAGACAATTAATGTAATGAATGTAAAGTAGTTGTAGCCTTTATTTTCGATAAGATAGCTTGAGGTTGTAGGAGGAAAAAATCGAGAAAGATCCCTTGTATGTATTGTATTGTATCATTATTCTAAATGGTAAGAGAGTAGAGATGTAGAGAAAGAGAATAGGATAGCAGAGAAGAACAGAGACTGTAGAAGTTGTATAAGAGAATAGTTGTTTCTATAGAACCCATGTACATAAGCACTTGAGTTAATATAATAATTCTTTGGCTCAATTTCATCGTGTTGTTATGGTTACCGTTTGCATCTATTGAATGGTATGTTTACAATTTTCTTATATACTCTATTATGCATTTGTTTCAATGCTTTATGTGTATGATTTCATGTTGAGTGTATGAGATATATGAGAGGGAGAGTATGAGTTTCAATTGTTTCTCGTCTTGAGAATTCCTACAAGGAGTGCAGTGAAGGTCCGCAAGGAGTGCGTTGACAAGATTCTGATTTTTATCTCAGAAAGATCAAGAGGGATATCATTGTTCTCATACTAGTAGAAGTGTAGTTATAGAATAGAGTCATGCAAGGTGTGCGTAGGCCATTTGAAGTCTTAGACTTTTCCAACCTAGTGAGTGGTTGAAGAAATATTGTCGTAAGGAGTGCGCAAAGTTGGAGAGTTTAGATAATCAATGATTATCATGAAGCTGCCAGGAGTGCATGCAAGAATTCCTTGGAATCCTTGAGTTTGTAGTCCAAATCAAGCTCAGGAGGGGTAGAGTCTTGGAAATTTCAAATGAAGGAGAAGGGTCACAGTCAGTTTGCAGAAACCAAGATCAGAAGGAAAGACGCCAAGTTATTTGTCTAGGAGTGTTTGAGAACCTAAACGGACGGTTGAATTTCTCAGAGGGAGAAACATTGATTATCCATGGGTCGTTGGATCCAGTGGATCAACGGGAATGTTAAGACTGAGTGTTTTTCAAAACTCGCAAGATCAGGAGGATTAGTAGCCATCAGATATGAATCAACGAGAGAAGTTGATTTGGCGCTTTGAATTTTGACATTTCAAAAGCCAGGAGTGTGGAGGAAGTTGTTTTTGGGAATCCTTGATACGCAAAGTCCCGATGCAATCTAGACCATTAGATCGTGGAAGGTTCAGGACCACTGATCCATAGCAAAGAATTCGTGATTTCAGACTTCGAGAAAAAGGGAAAGAGTTGCATCGCGAACTCATGAGTTGCTAAATTCCAACGCATTCAGAGGTGAAGCCCTAGGACGTGACTGGAGGTCATATGGTTGAGGCATAAGGGAGGATCTAGTGGACTGATAGCCCATTTCAGGATTTTGGGAATCGAAGGAGTCGGGGGACTCATAATAGAAATCGTGAAGTCACAAAATCCGAAACACCTTTTCGAGTTAAGTCAGTGGTCACACCGGTGGTCACGTGGAGTGGAGGTTCACGCCTAGTGCTTGTTCGCGCAGGCATAACTTCTAAGAAGGACCTGTGGTATTATATGTGTGAAGGTTCTAGTGGGAACTAAGGAGCCATTTCGTCTTAGGGGAATAGAAAGATCCAAAGATCTGGAGGTCAAGAAGAACCTGTTGAGGTAGGGGTGTTGAGTCAGGTGGTATCAGAGCTTAGCTTACAATAATTTTTTTCTGTAGGCGAGAGAAGACAAAAGGAAATTTTTTATTTTAATTTGTGCGGAAAGATTGAAACAGTGTTGCTAAGGAGACATCCAGAAAGAAATTTACTTGGTCCAGCCATGGAAAGGGAAATGAGAGAACTTCATGCTTGATTGGATGCTATGGAAACAACACAGAGGTAGAAAGCTCATACTGGAGATATTAGTGAGGGCGAAAGAGAAAACGAGGTTGGATCTGAAGAAGAAGTTGCAGCCGAATATGCTACAAAAGAACGTCTATTCAAATTTGTTGCAAGAATAGGTGCCAGAGAAAAAAAGGGCATCCTGATGTATGAAGGCAACTTAGACGTTGAGGAGATTCTAGATTGGTTTATATCTCTAGATAAATACTTTGACTATGAGGATATCGAAGAAGATAAGAAAGTAAAACATGTTGTCACTAGACTGAAAGGGCATGTAGCACTGTGGTGGGATGAACTACAGGATGACAGGCATTGCAAAGGAAAACAAAGAATTAAAAGCTAGAATAGGATGGTCGCCAAGATGAAAGTCAAGTTTATACCCAGAGATTACCAAATTAATCTATTTTGAAGAATGCAGAATTTGAGACAGAAAGGGATGGTAGTGAAGGAATACACTGAATAATTTTACAGACTCAACATTAGAGCAGGTCATCACGAGAGTGATGATGAAAAATTCACCAGATATATGAATGGGTTGAGATATGAAATTCAAGATGATATGAGCACGGTGACAATCAGGAATGTGGAAGATTCTTATCAAATTGCTTCAAAGGAAAAAGTGAAATTGGCCCGAAAGAAAATTCAAAAGGTCAAAGGTAGAATTCCAAGAAGAGGCAAAGCAATTGCCCAGGACATAGTACAGAAGCCCAAGGATGAAGAAAATAAACCTCATAACCACCCAAAAAGTGGAGGAAGCTCATAAGCAGGACAATATGTCGATAGGAACACTTTTCCTCGAGCAAGAGGAAGAGGAAGAGGAAGAGGAGGTGAAATAAAATGTTTTGTCTGTGGAAAGATCAGACAGAAATATTTTGAATGTCCCGATAGAAAAAGAGATGGAGGATGCAAAGCTCACATTTCAGAAGTGCAAAGGTAGAATGTTGAGGCAGAATATGCTGAAGGCGGAATATCCTTAATGATGAGGAAAATTCTCTTGAAGCCAAAGAAAGAGATAGAGAATCCAGTCCAAAGGAACAGTTTGTTTAGAACTGCTTGCAAGACCAAGGATAGGGTATGCAAGGTGATAGTTAATAGTGAAATCACAAATAATCTAGTATCCACAGAAATGTTGGAGAAGATGGAATTGGAGAAAGTTGCATATCCAAGCCCATACAAGGTTTTGTGGTTACAAAAAGGACATCATGTAATAGTCACTAAACAATGTTTAGTTGAATTTAAGATAGGGGGATATAGAGATGAGATCTTATGTGACGTTATGTCCATTGATGTCTGTCATATTTTGTTGGGGAGGCCATGGAAATATGACAGAAATTTTATTCAAGACGAAAGAAGGAACACATACACCTTGGAGAAGAATGGTAGGATGCATATGTTGCTGCAAATTAAAGACAAGAAGGTGAAAGAAGAAAAAATCAATACTATACTTCTCATGAGTGGGAAGGAACTTCTGGATGAAGTCAAGAAATATGAAGAAATGCAGTTTGTTTTGGTGATAAAACCTAGAGTCATCTTGACCAGTACCTAAATGGATGATCTACCTCCGGACATTCAGGAACTACTGGATAATTTCGCTGATATAGTGGTGGTGATTTACCTTGTTCATTGTCACCCATTAGAAATATAAGCCATCACATTGACCTTATATCAGGAGCAATTTTACCAAAAAAAGTAGCATACAGATTGATGTCGCAGGAGAATGAAGAAGTTAAGAAGCAAGTCCAGGATTTGATGGACAAAGGGTTAGTTATAGAAAGCTTGAGTCCATGCGTTGTGCCAACAATGTTAAGTCCAAAGAAGGATGGTGGATGGATAATGTGTACAGACTCAAGGGATATAAAAAAAATCACCATCAGGTATAGGTATCCTTTACCCATGATGGATGACTTGATGGATTTCTTGAGTGGAGAAAAGATTTTTTCAAAAATTGATTTGAAGAGAAGATATCATCAGATTAGAATGAGGGAAGGTGATGAATGGAAGACAACATTCAAGATGAATGAAGGGTTGTTTGAATGGCTTGTCATGTCATTTGGTTTGACAAATGCACCAAGTACTTTTATGAGATTGATGAACTAAGTCTTGAAATATTTCATTGGGAAGTTTGTAATTGTGTATCTTGATAATATACTTATCTTCAATAAGACTAAGGAAGAACATTTGAGACATTTAACTCTAGTGATGAGGAGGTTACAGCAAGAGAATTTGCTGATAAATCTGAAGAAGTCTTCTTTCATGAAGACATAACTCATTTATTTGGGGTTTTTGATCTCTTCGAATGAGTTGAAGATGGATCCTGAGAAGGTCAAATCAATCAAAGAATGGTCATCACCAAGGAATATCTTTGTAGTCAGAAGCTTCCATGGATTAGCTAGTTTTTACAGGAAGTTCATCAGGAATTTTAGTGGGATTTGTGTGTCAATGATGGACATAGTCAAGAAAAGACATAAATCTTTTCATTGGACAGAGGAAGCGGAGAAAAGTTTCAAGTTGTTGAAGGTGAAGATAACTGAACAACCAGTTCTGGTTCTACCATATTTCAGTAAGACATTTCAAGTGAGATGTGATGCAAGTGGATTTGTGATTGGAGCAGTCTTAAGTCAAGAAAATAGATGAGTTTCATACTTTAGTGAGAATATGAATGATGCCAAGAGAAATTATTCCACATATGATAAGGAGATTTATGTAGTCATACAAGCATTGAAGAAATGGAGGCACTGCTTGGTTCTAAAAGATTTTGTTTTGTATAGCGACAACCAGGCCTTACAGTTTATAACCAAATAGGAGAAACTGAACCAAAAACATGCAAAATGGGTTGAATTTATGCAAAACTTTACTTTTGTAATAAATCACATTTCTCGGAATCCTAACAAGGTTGTTGATGCATTGAGCAGGAAATTTTTTATTCTGCAGGAGTTTTGTGTGAAAACCTTAGGTTTTGATAGCCTTAAGGATATGTACATAGATGATTCAGATTTTAAGGAAGCTTATGAAGCATGTGAGAATCTTGTTCTGAGAGACAAAAGCCAATGGATTCAATACTTGATCCAAGATGGATTGTTATTCAAAGGAAATCATTTGTGTATCCCGAAGGGTTCTATGAGAGAAAACCTTTTGAAGGAAAATCATAGTGGAGGATTGGCTAGACATTTCGGTCATGATAAAACATTTGCACAACTGAACAATTTGTATTATTGGCCAGGAATGAAGACATATATAAAAAAAAAATCAACGTATCTAGAATTTTCCTCCATGCAAAGGGGAAAAGACAAAATACAGGGTTGTATCAACCATTTTCAGTACTAGAGAGGCCGTGGGATGCGGTAAGAATGGATTTTGTGTTAGGACTTCCAAGCACACAGAGAGGTTGTGATTTCGTATTTGTGGTAGTCGACCGATTTTCCAAAATGACACATTTTATTCCATGTCAGAAAACCATTGATGCAACACACATTGCAAATCTATTTTTCAAAGAAGTTGTTCGACTTCATGGTTTACCCAAGAGTATTGTTTCAGATAGAGATACCAAATTTGTTGGTAATTTATGGAGGACACTATGGAAAAAGTTGGAGACGAATTTATCTTTTAGCTCAGAATATCACCCTCAGACGGGTGGACAGAATGAGGTAGTAAATTGAATTTTGGGAGAGTTGTTGAGGAGTTTATTAGTTGAACATCATAGTCAGTGGGATAAGATTCTGCCGCAAGTAGAATTTGCATATAATGACTCACCTAACCAGAGTATGGGACAAATCACATTTCAGATAATGTATGGAATGCAACAAAGGGGAGTATCTGAGTTGAGAGACTTAGAGCAGAGTGAATTCATAAGAGCTGGAGAAGAAGATTTTGCAGCAGAGATTGAAGAGCTCCACAGTAAGATTAAAGAGCAGTTGCAGAGTTCCAATTAGGAATACAAGCATAGAGAAGATTAGAAAAGGAGAGAGATTCAATTCGAAGTGGGAGATTTGGTCTTAGCACATCTAAAAAAATAAATATTCCCAAGGGGAATGTATAATAAGATGAAGATGAAAAAGATAGGGCCGTGTAAGATTCTGAGAAAATTTGAGGCAAATGCTTATGAGATAGAATTGTCATATGATGTGGGCATATCACCCATATTCAACATAGCATATATGTATACTTACAGAGCAGATGAAGAGAGAGGAGAAGAGAATAAAAAACAAGTTCAATGGGTCAAACAAATGCTTGTAGCTGGAAATCTGTAGATGGAAAATATTATTGATCAGAGAGTTGGAAAGAAGACCTGGAGAAAGACATATTTTGAATATTTGATAAAGTGGAAAGGACACTCGATTGAAGATGTCAGTTGGGAAAGTGAAACAGATATCTAGAAACATGGAAAAATGGTGCAGGAGCTCATGGACAGGAGTCCATGAATTTTTCAGCCAGAGGAGTATGATGCAGGAGCATTGCAAGCAAGTGCAAAGCGGAGGATAGTTGGATACGCATCAAATCACATTTTGAAGATATTTTGAATTTCAAAAGGATGGCACATTAATGTAATATCTGGAGAGACATAAGTGCTCTTAATTGTTTTGGGGATTGTAACACATATATTGAGCATTTCTCTCATCTTTCGGTTGTAGACAATTAATGTAATGAATGTAAAGTAGTTGTATCCTTTATTTTCGATAATATAGCTTGAGGTTGTAGGAGGGAAAACTCGAGAAAGCTCACTCGTATATATTGTATTGTATCATTATTCTAAATGGTAAGAGATTAGAGATGTAGAGTTAGAATAGGAGAGAAGATAAGAACAAAGACTGTAGAAGTTGTATAAGCAGATAGTTGTTGCTATAGAACCCATGAACATAAGCACTTGATTTAATATAAGAATGATTTGACTCAATTTCATGGTGTTTTTATGGTTATTGTTTTCATCTATTGAATGGTATGTTTATAGTTTTCTTATATACTCTGTTAAGCATTTGCTTCAATTCTTTATGTGTATGATTCATGTTGAATGTATGAGATCTATGAGATGGAGAGTATGAGTTTCAATTGTTTCTCATACTAAGAATTCCTGCAAGGAGTGCAATGAAGGTCCGCAAGGAGTGCATTGCCAAGATTCTGAGTTTTATCTCATAAAGATCAGGAGGGATATCATTGTTCTCATACCAGTAGAAGTGAAGTTATAACACAGAGCCGTGCAATGTGTGCACAGGCTGTTTGAATTCTGATACTTTTCCAACCCAGTGAGTGGTTGAAGAACTACTATCGCAAGAAGTGCGTAGAGTTGGAGAGTTCAGATAATCAAATATTATGATGAAGTCACCAGGAGTGCGTGTAAGAATTCCTTGGAATCCTTGAGTTTGTAGTCATAATCAAGCTCAGGAGGGGTAGAGTCTTGGAAAGTTCAAAGGAAGGATGAGGGTTGGAGTCACTTCATAGAAACCAAGCTAAGAAGGAAAGATGCCAAGTTATTTGGCTAGGAGTCTTTGAGAACCTGAATGAATGGTTGAATTTCTTAGAGAGAGAAACACCAATTATCCATGGACCGTTGGATCCAGTGGATCAATAGGAAGGTTAATACCGGGTGTCTTTCAACACTTGCAATCTTAGGAGGATTAGTAGCCGTCAGATATGAATCAACGAGATTCATTGATTTGATGCTTTGAATTTTAGCATTACGGAAGCCAGGAGTGTGGAGGAAGTCGTTTTCGAGAATTCCCAATATGCAAAGTCCTGATGTGATCTATAACATCAGATCATTGAAGGTTCATAACCATTGATTTGTATCAAATAATTCATGAGTTTGGACTTCGAGAAAAAGGGAAACAGTTGCATCGTGAACTCATGAGTTGCGAAATCCCGACGCGTTCAGAGGTGAAGCCCCAGGATGTGACTGGAGGTCATATGGTTGGGGCATAAGGGAGGAGCTAGTGGACTGATAGCCCATTTTGGGATTTTGGGAATCAAAGGAATCGGGGGGACTCACAATATAAATCGTGAAGTCACGAAATTTGAAACACCTTTTTGGGTTAAGTCAGTGGTCATGCCGATGGTCACATGGAGTGGAGGTTCGCGCCTAGTGCTTGTTTGCACAGGTGTAAATTCTAAGAAGGACCTGTGGTATTATATGTGTGAAGGTTCCAGTGGGAAATAAGGATTCATTTCGTCTCAGGGGAATAGAAAGACTCAAAGACCCGGAGGTCAAGCAAAACCTACTGAGGTAGGGGTGTTGCGTCACTTAGACTATCTACCGAAGAAATTTCCTTTATCTTTGTCAACCGATATGTAAGTTTTAAATATTTTAGAGTAATGAAATGCACACATAGATTCTTAAAATAGAAAATAAAACAATTGAAATAACACATATACACAGATATTTACCTTGGAAACCCAAACTAGGAAAACCAACATCCTATTTAGAGTCGCACCTCTGATTCTTATTCATCACCATCTAACTTCATTATTTACAATACAATATATATATATATATATATATATATATATATATATATATATATATATATATATATGATCCTGTAACATCCATAATCCCTAATCCAATGACCTGGATTAGACTATAACCCTAATTCCTTAACCATAATTAGAAAACCATGGGCTGAGAAAAAAAATATTCCATGCACCACAAAATCGTCAAAAGAGAAAAATCGTGTGTTGAAAACTACTAAAAATGGACGCAAAATCTACCATTTGTTTTCAGGGGATTCACCCCCTTGTGACCCCCCCACTTCACCTATCATAATGAATTGCACTTGGGGTTGGTCATGCAAAGAATATAACACATACCCAACATTCTCCCACTTTGTTTCTTTGCATACAAGGGGTCACAAGATTACATAGTGAACAATCGAGGGAAATAATGCCCATTGTTTGTCTACACCATGAGAACTTCTTGGTTCTCACAGACTTTGTCAATGGATCTAAAAAATTATTCAAAGTTACCACCTTCAATAGAAACACTTTCTTTTCTTCAACCATTTCTCTCACAAAGTGATATTGAACATAAATATGCTTTGAATTTGAAATATAAGTTGGGTTCTTTGCCAGGAATATTTCACTATGACTATCACAATCTATCCTTACAGCTTGTTGTATTAAACCAATACTTGAACATGTCTCTGTAACCATACTAATTCATTTCTTCCATGAGTGGATACCATGTATTCATCTTCTATACTTGAGAGTGTCACTAGAAACTATAGTTTTCTCATCCAAATAGGTTAAACACATACCCACTTGTAGATATTCTACGATGCAGATCTCTAGCCTAGTTTACATCAACAAACCCATGTATGTCCAATAATATCACCAATATTGGTATTCCTTGTTAGCACAATCCATGACTAGAAGTGCCATGCAAATACCTTAAAACCCTCTTTACTATTTCCTAGTGCTCCTTTCCTATCGTTGACATATACCTGCTCAAAACTCTCACTGCATTTGCAATGTCCGGCCTAGTACATACCATTGCATACATCAAACTTCCAACCACACTAGCATACAGAACACAGGATATGTCCTCTTATTGTGTCTTGGGGCACTGATTTGTAGATAAATTTACACTTACATGAATAGGATATTAACCACTCTGCATTATTTCATATTAAACCTCTGCAATATTGACTTGACATATTTTCTCTAATTCAACCAAATTTTCATGTTTTCCTTATCTCTTTTAATTTCCATGCCCAAAATGAAGTTTATAGCACCGATATATTTCAAATTTAGATGAAAACTGAGTTTTCACATCTTGGATGATTTCCTTGTCGTTTACTATCAACAAAATATCATCCACATACAATACAAAATAAATAAGACGATCACCTCCTAATTTGAAATACACACAATGATTGACTTTGCCTCTTTTCAATTCAAGTCCCAATATATAAGTATTAAATTTTTTATACCACATACTTAATGGTGATTTCTTTAACCCATATAGGGTCCTTTCCAGTCTCCATACTAGCTCTTTCTATCCCTTCACTCCAAATCCTTATGGTTACTTCATTTAGATTTCTTATTCTAGATCCATATGTAGGAATGTTGTCTGTGTTAATGTTTTGGTAGCTGCAGGAGGTATTTCCTCTTGGAAAATTTTTATTAGAGAATACGAATATTTAAAGAAGTCAAAGGAAGACCATTGAACAATTGAGAACACCCAGAAAAATAATAAAGTAAAATAGAAGACCATAGAAGAGAATTCGGCCCACAGGAAATAATAATAAAGTGGAAATATAATTTCTAGAAAGAGAAGTCATCCCACAGAAATAATAAAGACCCAGAATAAGAAGTCATCCCCAAACATATGCCCATAATAGTATAAATACAAGTCTATATTATTTCATTTTCATAGCCACACAGTTCTCCTTCTACAATGCACACTAGCCAGTTGCAGTTGTAGTTTCTTTATTTCTGGTCTCTGGCTCTCTTGGAGAGTGCACCCCACTTGGGGAAGGATATTCTCAGTGGTTCTTGGTGATCTCTCTTGTGCGCTACCTCTAGAAGAGTTACGAAAAGGTTGTGTGGTTCTTCCCAGTTTCTTCATGGCAGTTGCAGTTGTAGTAGAAGTTGCAATTATAGTAGCAGTTGCAGTTGCAGTCGAAAATTCAGCTGCAGTTACTAGTTTTTCTAGTTGTGTGGTGTGCTATTAATGTGCCTATCTTGTGCTAGTTATGTGGTCACTCAATTTTCTACCATCACTAGGGTTTTACAAGAAGAAGAGATAAGTATTCACTTATTCATTGTTGCTTTTATCTTGTGATTAGAGCCTGTTGATGGTTGTATTGGAATTTTCTCTCTAAGAAAAGTTGGTTGGGTTTTTCCTCGAGTTTGGGGTTTTCCCAGGATAAATCTTTGTTTATTATTTTTCTTATTTATATGTAGCTTATATATTTCAGTATATGATTATTGAATGTTAAAATAAGATAAAAATTCTATGGTAAATCTAAAGTTAACGAAACTAATGAAAATATAACAATCTTCACATCCATCAATTCTACTTCAAAATCAAAAGAAGCAATAGATAAAATAAATCTAATAGAAGTTACTTGGCAACAGGAGAAAAAATTTCACCAAAGTTAATTCCCTCTTCTTGGGAATAACCTTTTTCTACTAATCGAGCTTTGTATTTCTCCATGTTTCCTTCTGCATTCAACTTCTTATTAAACATCCATTTGTTGCCAATGGGATTTATTCTAGTTCAAAAATATACAAGATCCCAGGCCTCATTCTTGTCCAAGGCTTCCATTTCTTCAACCATCACCTTTTTCCAGGTTTTTTCATCCTCTGAATCCACTTCCTCCCTAACCATTATAGGATCATC
Organism: Picea engelmannii; assembly: GCA_009831015.1. Classification (NCBI taxonomy): domain Eukaryota; kingdom Viridiplantae; phylum Streptophyta; class Pinopsida; order Pinales; family Pinaceae; genus Picea; species Picea engelmannii. The sequence goes on from WSFP011408358.1 coordinate 17,833, forward strand.
ATTAGTAGTAACAAAACAAAAAATTGAACTAAAATTAGATGGAGTATACCTTTCTATTTTTCTTCTTTCCTGAACCGATCTCCTCAATATTGGAGTATGAGGTTCTTCTTCTTCTTATTCCTACTATTCTATAGAGACTAATTCATTATCCTTCAATTCAAACTCCATTTTCTCTAGTTCTTCCTCCCTTGTTAGGGCTTCCAGTTTAAAAAACTATTTGATTTCTCTAAATACCACATCTCAACTATACACTTCCTTCTTAGTTTTTGGGTTCCAAAGCTTATAACCTTTAAAACCATCAAACAGGTGCCTAAATTGGTATACTTTTATCACCCATTCAATACCTTTTTCCTTACAATTTTTCCATTATTAACTCTCTTTTGATATATTTCTCATCTAGTATGCCTTACTTTTTCACATAGGTATGAATCTTCTCCTTTATGCAATTTTATGTTGTTCTTATAAATTTATTAAGGAAAATTGGTACCTTCTTGCACTTACATTGTTATGCAAGAACATTTACAGTGACTACAACTCCATCTGGGAGATGCAAATCCTATACAAGTGCTACAAATCCAAGCATGATTCAGTTGTTGCAACTTTGAGTATGATACCGTTGTTGCAAATCTAAGACAAAGTCTACCAACACATTAGTTATCATTATAGCTGATAGTTAGGGAAAATTCCTCACATAGAAAGGAGGCATGAGGCAAGTGGACAACCAAAAGAGAGATTAGTTCTCCTACCAATCATTGTCCAGCTGATCAAAGTCAACATATGCCTGGTCTTTCCTAAAAATTGGAAATATCAATGTAAATGAATAAACAACCTAATTCTCTTGGATATCCATCTTTCCCTTTGTTTTATTTTATACATCAGTGGTACTATATAAAAACCGTAGCTTCCCTTAAGCTCAGGGGTATGATTTTAGTGATAGCATACGACTGTATTGTAAAACTTCAGACTTTGGAAATTTAATTTCCTTTTCTCCTCCTATTCACAGATTATTGTGTTGAATATTTGTGTGATTATAATTTTGTAGCCTATTTCCTTTTATAAGGGGGTAGGGCCCCCTCCTTAGTCAGGTACTTCCTGTACATTAAAATTAGGATTAACATTTTGTTGTTGTTCCTTTAATTCCATAGTCATTTTATCTCCTTCTACAATTCCATATTTCATAAATAGTTAGTTGCAATTCCAGTGTGGATAATATTTAGTTTCTTTGTGTTGTGCATTCTGCAATCGTTATTACAACTCGGTGTTGATTTGATCTCTGTAATTTTGTAATTGCAAACATTTTTTCAACTCTCAATGTTCAACTCGCATTGTTGCAATTCATGTTGTTGTAAATTTTGTGTTGTAGCTCCATTGTTGCAACTCTGCTTGCAGCTTTGCTTTATTTGGTTTTCCTTCAAATTTATGACAACTTTGTTCTTCAATAGTTTGGGATTGATATTCTATTGATTTATAAATTCTTCATTGAATGTATGGATATATAACTGTCACATCAAGTCAATATCATCATCATGCTTGAGAAAGTCACCATTAGATATTAGCATAATCTTTCTTTCTGCAGGTGTGATTTAATTTCCGCAAGTGTGATTTACTTTCTACAAGTGTGATTTACTTTCCGCAAAGTGTGATTTCTTTTCACAAGTGTGATTACTATCTGCAAATTGTGATTTAATTTTCCCGAGTGTGATTTAATTTATGCAAGAGTATTTTTTTTTTGCAAGTGTGATTTACTTTCCTCAAGTGTGATTTCCTTTTCCTTCAAGTGTGACATTAATTTTCTGCAATTCAAGAAATAGTGTAGATTTGTGACTTAATTAATCATTTTAAAATCTCGATTTGTGACATTAAAAGTAGTACAAATCCATAGAAATTACAAAACTACACTTGCATATACAGTGCATGAAATTTTCTAAGTGGGATATGACCTTGGATTGATAATTAAATGCATAGCTCTTCAGTGGATTACTAAATTAATTAAGAAGTAATTGAAAATTCTGTCATTTTTGGCATCGTTGCCGAGGAACTATAAAAAAGAGTAGTTGTTTTTCTGATAGTTGTGTGGACTATCATTTTAATAGATTGGGTGATATGATTTATTTTTAGCAATTCTTAGAATTTTTTTCTAGTCTTTTCTATGCAAAGAGTTAGATATCAACAAGGTAGATTTATTATTTCATCCAAAAACTCATGAAAAACTAACAGTGCAAGTCAATCTCAAGAGGGAAAGGAGCATAGTAAAAAATTTTATCTATCACCTATAGCGAGTTCCATTGCCAAATGGATACTTGTGACCTTCACTCAAGAATATGATACTGTACAAGGATCTATGCACACAAAATTTCAACTTTCAGAAGGATTGGTTGGTGAACAATATCATTCCATGGAATTCATCTTTCCTTAAGTACCCTTATACATGAAACACAACCTACAAAGAGAAATGACACATGAAGTTGTCAAAGAATAAACATCTTCTTTCAAATTCCCGTTCAGAGGATCAAATCAAGAGACTAAAATGAAGAACATCCCTCATTCAACCTTGCCAAATTTTCATGTATTACCTAAAGAGGACCTTGACACCTTCCTCTTCGAGTTTGATGTACTTTACAGAAGCTATGACTATGTGTCAGATGCCCCAAAATTAAAAAATTTCCCTACTACACTCAAGATGTTGCACTACATTGGTTTCATTGGTATTGGTAGGGATAACATTCACACATGGGACCAGATGGAAAATAAATTTCTATAAAAACACCAAGACTACTGTAAATATAAAGAACGGAGAGAGGAAGTATTTAGGATGATGCAACATGAAGATGAGATACTTGAATATTGTGTTGAACTATTCAAATGTAACTTGCAGAGGGAAAGGAAAGGAGATTTAGCTCCCGAGATGCGATGTGTATTGTTTATGAGAGGATTTTGAGATGATTAAATAAAAATTCACAACCTGATGGGTGGAGGATATGTCTCTTAGTTGGAATATGATACCATCTGCGAAATTTGTCGCAAATATTCCAGAGGCACTTCAAAAATAGTAAGAGGACCAAGGATATATTAGAAAGAACTAGAAATATTGTTGGAGGTGGAGTTATAAGAGTATAAATTGGGAGAATGCTAGAAGACTTCAAGGCTGATATAATTTGTTCTATGAGATCCCATTTTGATACACTGCAAATGAATAAGAAGAAATAAGAGACAAAATGAGCTTTGATCGTCTTTTTCCCGAACTGCAAAGCAAAGAACGCATGGAAATAATGTTCGTTGGATCATATTGAGGTCTATAGAATATGTAGTGAGGACCATGCTACTTGCAACTTTCCATCCTAACTAGTACTAAAAGTTATTGATCACAAAGTTCAGGAACCATAGAAGTTATGCTTTGTCTCTCAAAAGTGACCTAGGAAGCCTAGACCTCAAGGTATGATTCAAGATAAATCTTGGTATTTCAATTCATATTGGAGTAAAACTTCCATGCAATATGCTTCTTAACCATAGGGAATTCCAACAGAACAATGGGTGGCTCCTCCTCCTCCAAACCAATTATGGAAACAAGGGTGGAGAAATCCTACTTTAGGAGGCCCTAAACAACATATGACACATCCACCCATGCAACTTCTTCATCCTCCCCATATGTAGGTATCTACATCAGCCCCTCCTCGGCCACAACTACCTAGAACAACCATTCCTAGACCTAATAATGGAAATCCAAGCCAACCAGCACAAGCTATTGGACTTGCAAACTACCTGACCTATTCCATATGTTCCTTGGAATGCAACAATATTCACCTTTGATATGGTAAGACACTAACAAAGGAACAACCTCACATTAGTATTGAATATTTGAATGAGGATGTACGAAATGAAGAATCAGAACAAAAACAATGTCAAGAACATTTGAAAGTTGAGAATGCTCACCATGAACTTCAAAACCCACCCTATCTAGAAAGACTAAACCTAGAGAAACCTTTACCCAGCTTGAGTTTGATTTCCTGGGAGAACTTAAGAATGTGTGTGTCAAAATACCACTATTTAAAGCCATTAAGGATGTGCCTATTTATTCAAAAGAGGTACAAGAAAGTTTTTTGAGGAAACTTGGTAGAAAACGAAATGATCCCCAAAATGTCCATGTCATAGGAAAATTGTCAGATTTAATGATGGGGGGAGTTTTCCCAGCTAAATAATCCGACCTTGGCAGTCTAGTAGTTAATGTGTAGATAAAAAAAACACTCATCAGTAACACATTAATCAAACTTGCGCATGCCATCAACATTGTGACGCGCAATAACATGCAATCCTTAGAGAAACCCTAATCATACTCCAACTCATGGATAGATCAACCATTAAACCAGAGGGAATTTTAGAAGATGTAGTGATCTCTGTAGATTTGTGGGAATATCCCGTTGTATTTATGGTCCTACAGCCTAAAACCTCTCTGGGAGGGTATCCTCTAATCTTGGGAAGGCCTTGGTTGGCCGCCTTAGATGGTTACGTCAGCTATAGGTCAAATAACATAACCATTTCCCATGGGACATCCTCAAAACAATTAACCTTGTATCCTCTCGCCAAATCCAACATAGACCTAGAGACACCACTTTGGGTTGATGAAGAATATAGTTAGGAAGAAGGAGAATCCCATCAAGTCCTCTCCATATATCAATACTTAGTCATAATATATAAAACAAAGGATGACAAAATCAATGATTTAACAACCTCTTCTTCCTCAGATAACACACATATTCTTGAGCATGTTATGCAACCAAAAACATAGGAATCCCTAGCCTCAACAAGAATATCATCCATAGAACATGAATTTCCACTAGAAAAATACCAAGGTTCCATTACATAAACCATAGAAATCATTCTAGGGAAAACCTTCAAAATCAACCAGGGACCGATTGAAGAAAAAAATGAGTGAGTGGTTAAAGTCCTGCAAAAACACAATGATTCATTTTCTTGTGATTACTCTAACATGAAGGGAATCCACCTTGACCTATTAAAACATTAAATATATACTAAATAAGGATCCAGACCCATCTTCCAACCCCATTTTTGGATGAATCCAACATTGAAGTACATAGTGAAGGAAGAGCTATAGAAATTGATGATAGACAACTTTATCTACCCAATTTTTGATAGTCAATGGGTCTTCTATCTTTTCATGGTACCTAAGAAAAGTGGAAAATGGAGAATTTGTGTATACTATAGAGAAATCAACAAGGAAACACACAAAATACACTTCCCACTACCATTCATCAACCAATTCCTCGATATTTTAGCAGGGAAGAAACACTTTTCTTTCCTTGATAGATTCAATGGGTATAACCAGATCCAAATCACACCCAAAGATCAAGAGAAAAAAACATTCACATGTCCTTGGAGGACATTTTCCTATCGTATTCTACCATTCACGTTATGCAATTCCCCTGACACCTTTCAATGAGATATCATTGGTATATTCTCTTACTTAATTCATGAATGTTTGGAAATATATATGGACGATTTCATGACATATGTGGAGGAATTCGACGAGACATTAACAAATCTATAGAAGACTTTGATAAGGTGTAAGGAGTCAAATGTTTCCCTTAGTAACGAAAAATGTTAGATGATGTTAAATGATGGCATTCTATTAGGACACTTCATCGTAGTCAAAGGTATCCAAGTGGATCCAGTGAAAGTACATGCTATTAAACTTTCCAATTCCAACCTCGCAAAACCAAGTACAAAGTTTCTTGCAATATGCTGGCTAGTATCGTTGATTTATTGAAAATTTTGCACAAATTACTCGTCCATTATTTTCTTTACTTAACAAATATTTTGAGTTTTTATGGATGGAGACATGTGTTGAGCCTCTAAATTAACATCCCCACTACCCTATTATACTCCTCATCTATACCCTTTTGGCTTACCTAAGCTTGGATAAATGACAAAAGACACTACCATTAGACATTGATGAGGTCATAAGGTAAAGTATAATTAATTCATGCATTTTTATGGTTTATTGAGCTAGGAGACTAAATGTTTCATGTACTAATGTTTCAATTCACCATGTATGGCCTTTGACCTCTAGATGAGTCCAGTCTTTCTATACCATCTCATCCATACGGTACCAAGCGCACCTTCCATCAGATCCAACACTGAATCTCACCTATCATGATCCAGTACCAACGGTCACAGACTGTCGCGATCCAGTACCAACCACTTGTGCACTGTTTGGATCCAGTATCATTTACCAAATATCAACTGTCATGATCCGGTGCTGATATAGGAAGCATAGTATATCAAGTTTAGCTCCAGAATCGTACTACATACAATTGTTGGATGTTTTTTGAATCATCAAAGCTTTATCAAGGGTATGATAAGCTTGTTTTCCTATTGCTTCATCCTCATACACTTCGTGTCATGAGGATGAATCTTAAAATATGTAACCGAATATATTTTGACTAATTTGCAAAAGATTTCGCCTCCTTGTGTTTCACGACTAAGACTGTTTAAATAGTCATGGCAAGGATGGTGGAGGTAGCAGAGAATTAGCATAACATAGTAGTTGAAGCAGTGTTACATATTGTAGAACACATTTTGAATTGAGGTTTTAATAGAAGGATGTCAATTATTTCCAGGTCTTGACCATTTATGAATGAATGTGAGTTGAGTTGTTAGCATAGTTTAATCCTATGTTTTGAAATCTAAGTAAGAGGAATGTGTGGATTGAAAGAAAGCTTACTGTAGAATCCAATCGCTGACCTATTGAAGCGGCAAGGGCCCACCTCCCAACAAAGGTCAGCATCTTTATAGATTAGTGCTAGTAGTTGATTTCAATAGCATAGATGTTAGATTAGTTGAATCTTAATTCTTTCAGATGATAACAGTAGAGTTCAGTCTAGGCTTCGATTTCTTAGAGATATTTTGCATACGCTCTATTTCTGTTTTTATGAAGTTGATTTTGTTTCATGGACATAAATGTTGGCAGCGATAGTCAGACATATTTGAAGGCAAACTAGTGAATTTTACAATAGCACATTGTGAACCACAACATACTCAGTATATTGACTATTGAACTACCCATGCTATGTCATGATGATTGATGTGTGATTTCCCTTTCATAAGTGTGATTGCATAGTTAGTTTTCTGGGTTATATAGCAGAGTTGATCTGTCAAAATAACTCCATCTCATACTTGCATGTGCCATAATGGAGTAGATAGCCTCTCT
>WSFP011408362.1:0-25054 GCA_009831015.1 Picea engelmannii
CCTTCCTCTTTTTGGGGTATATTTGATTTTTTTGTCCTTTTCAATGATTTTGGAAAAAGAATAAAAGAATGTTACGTTACAATGGAGGAACGAGTGTTACAAACATACAATTTCAAGGCTCAAGGACAAGACTGATGTTCATAGCAATGAAACTCGGGAAAAATCCTCCAGGGGCCAAAGGTGTCAAGACGCAAAGGCAAAGTGATACAGGGCTTGTGTATAAGGTATGCTTCAAATGGTTCAGTTGATAGCAACATGGAGCTGACATTAGACCAAAGATGCAGGTATGCAAACGCAATTAACAAAAAACACAATGGTAACGTCCTTCAATGTAAGTTTAATGAGCCCAGAGAAGGTAAGCTTGGTGGTTTTTCATATTTAGAGAGTCTGAAAAAACGTAAAAGGAGACTCCATTGGGGTACCTTTTTCGAAGGTAGTCTAGTCGGTTCAAAAAAGGGGTAAACTAGCACTGACAAGATGTCTATTCAAAACCAATTTAATGAGTTTGATAAAGACAAGATCACTCGGCCATTTTTTCATTTTTAAGGAGTCTGAAAAAAGATTAACTATGGACTCCGTCAGGAATGGTCTTCTGGACCAGTTTAACGAGTGTGAAAGAATAAGGTCACTCGGCGATCTTTTCAATTTTAGGGAGTCTGAAAAGAGCTTAACTATGGACTTCGTGGGGGTTCCTTTTTCGTAAATTTAGTCCCTCAGGCTTGAAAAAGGGTTAAAATGATACCTGAGAGTACTCTTCTAGAGAACTGAAGTTCCTTAGAGTATACCTTTGTTCGTACAGTTGACCGTCTAGACCGAAAAAGGGGTAAACTATCGTCGGACAAACGTGACTTCAAATTTCAGTTTAACGAGCATGAAAGGCCATAAGATCACTCGACAATATTTTCATGTTTAGAGGGTCTAAAAAGGGCTTAAAAGAAGACCCGTTATGTCTTTTGGCAGTCTCGAGGGTGAGGTCAAGAGTGAAAAGGAATCATGCAAATGAGGCTCAAACTCGTAATTAGGAAAAACAACAAGGACTCCCGAGCCTACAATTATTAGAGACATCATGGACACCATAATGCAACCAGGATCTACCTAGGGCATCCATGTTCCGGTAATCTCTATCACCAACTCAGGACACTTCTAAAGTAGCAATGATGGTTATGTGTCACAACCTGATGGGATCGATCCGATGGCAAAGGGATAAATACAAGGAGATACAAAATTCAGGGTAGAAACCTAACCTATATGCTCAAGTTGATCATCTGATATTTTTCCACAGACCGTCAAAAGTTACCCAAAACTCCAAAAAATTGTCTCGATACCCGATCATACCCTTCTAATGAAACTCCTGAATCACTATAAATGGTTTTTGGTTTAAAGAAAATGATAAGGGGGACCAAAAAAGTGACAAAAAGAGGCCAAAAAGTCTATAAATAGAAGTTGGTTGCTCATTATCACCATTGCTAATTTGGAAATTGACTCTGGAGCCAAAAAAACCCTTTGATAAAAGTGGTGATTCTGGGAGCTACAGTGGACGAAACGACCATCTGTCTGGACCAAGTAAGTATAAACTCTCTCCTCTTGCAATTTAAATCTTTAATTTTTCTTTGGCTTCCAAGTTTTGTGGGGGCGTCGACCTTTAAAAGGTCGTCCCTAGGTCCACGCGGGCTCTCTTAGGACAGGCCACGTGTACATTCGGGCAGAGTAAAAACTGCACGTGTGTACACGTGACTGTCATCATTACATCCCATGTGGACCGCCTTATTGATTACAAAAATTTTAAAAACAAGGGCTAACCCTCTTGAACTTTGGTGTTTTGCAGGATGTATGTTCACTGGAGAGAAAGAGAGCATGAGGAGGTTAGTGAGTTGGTCGAGGAAAAACCTAATGTTGTGGCTGCCTTGATGCAATGTGGGTTGCTCAAGTTCTTCTTATGCCCTTTTATGTGGGCACAACCTAGGCTACTGAATTCCTTGGTTGATTATTGGCATCTATATGTAAAGGCCTTTATGTTAGAGGGGCAGTCACTGGTGTCCACGACAGAGGACATATATTTTTTGACTGGCCTCTCCAAGAGAGGGGAACCAGTCAACTTCTGGACATTTCCTTTGGGGCCGTATAACATAGTGGAACTAATAGGAATTTACTATGAGGATGGTAAAGACCGATCGAGCTCACAGGTGCCCATAAGCAAGATTACTGACTTATCGTTGTAGGCGATTATGTTTCTTATTAGGCGGATCATTGGTTATGCGGCTCTACATCAGGTGTCCCGTGTACAGATCAACTGTGCATTTCAATGCTTAAATGCACAAATATTTGACTGGAGCACAACATTGCTAGATTGTATGAAGAGGCAGTTGACAAATTGTCGATCGTGGACGTAGAGGAACTTTGGGTTCGGGACCATTCTATGCTCTTTTTTCTTTGAAAGAGTTTCGAGCTTCAGTCCTCGAGTAGTGGTACGAGGACATCAGGCCTTTCTTCCTACAGTTTGTAGATGGGCAGTGTTACTGCCACGACAGGGTGGTGGAAGGACCAATGAGTCCTTTGATGATGATTTATTCGCTTGGTTGTCACGACAGATCCTAGTCATAGAGGATTAACCTTATTCTAGGATTGATTTCTCGAGAGATCCTGAGATACCAGTACCTCCTGGTGAGGAGCGAGGAGAGATGGGTAAGTTGACATCATTGTTTTGCGATTTTTTTTTTGTGAAACATATGTAATTTTTATGTTGTTTTTGTTATATATCATTTTTTTATACCAGAGTATTTGAAGGATATGTGTTTGTTGTGTGCAGATGTGGGACCATTGTGACTTGCGGACTATGCGAGGAACAGGCGTCGTCCTCGACCAGGGGCCACACCTGCCGTTGTAGGAGGACCAGCAGCAGCAGGAGAGCTTCCAGTCAGTGAGGCTGAGAGGGTGTTGAGACGAGTCGAGCGAAACTTTACTTCACTCACTCACAAAGTCCATATGGCATATATTGAGGATATTCCACCATCTATGCAGCCTCATGTAATGGGGGCACCACAGACGTGGGTCCGATTGTTTCGGCATTTGGAAAACACTGTTGATCAGTACAACAGGGCCCATAGGCCCTGACCTTAGTTAGACTTTTCACGTGCCGAGAGCACTACTTGTATATATTGTTTGAGGGCATAATCCCCATGACTCGTTATTGGTCATATTTTTGAAGCACTTGCATCCACCTATGTACTCTGGTGACTATGATATTGTATATGGATTTTATGTTTTTTTGTGTCTTATGGATCATTTTTTCCTTTAAAAATGTATTTACATGTTTATGTGTATGTCCTTTCATATGTGTGTGAGATGCCAATCTAAAATTTGATTAGCTAGAGTATCTGTAATTTGGTTTAATCTCCTAGGAACATGAAAATATGTAATATAATCAAATCTTTGTTCTAAGAGACGTACCGTAAGGAATCGTTGGTGTAAAGTCAGATCATGAACACGGTAGACTCTATTTAACTGAGACACAACTATCTAAGTGTCGAGATAGACCCAAAGATGAGAGATATGAAATGATAAGGCGTCACAAAGCAACTCAATAACTACACTATACTCGGCGACATTGTTTGTGGTGTCACCTAAGAATATACCTCCGGAAGATAATAACTAGCCTCGAGGTGTTAAAATTACCCAAGCTACAGAGGCAAGCCTCCGAGTGTGTCGGCTAACACCATCTGCGTACCCAATGAACACATAGGATTCACTTGACATCTTCCACAGTGACAAAAGATAACATAAAAAATGACACATCCATAATACTAAAAGAAACTATAAAGTAATAGTACAAAGACTATACATATGTTACAAAACGTTACCCATAGTGACCTTCCTATGTGTAATACTTCTTGAGGTAGAGTCCATTTCTAGGCTTTTCCAAAGCATTTCCTTCAAATTCAACTAGATGATAAGTGCCATTTTTTAGAACCTCTTTTATGATGAAAGGTCTGAACCACATGGGTTTGAATTTTCCTGCCCCCAAGGGGTCCTTATCTTGTTCATAGACCAGGACAAGGTCGCCTTCAGTGAAAATCCGAGGACGAACGAACCTATCATACTAACACTTGACTTTATGTTTATGAGCCTCATTGGCCAGGGCCGCATCACAACGCTGCTCATTGAGCCGCTCAAGGTATAATAACCATTCTTCAAGTGGAGAAGTATCTGGCAATAATTGTACTGCCAACTTTAGGGACAGGATCTGACATTCGATAGGAAAGACTGCTTCCAGCCAGTAAACAAGTTGAAAATGTGAGAAACCAGTTGCAGTCTTAACAAACGTTCGGTAAGCCCATAATGTCGAGTATAACATCAAATGCCAATTTGACTTGGATGAGTTGATCATTCGCTGTAGAATGGTATTAGGAGATTTATTCACAGCTTCCACCCAACTATTTGCTTGGGGGTAGTAGGGTGATGAATGTTCTTGCCATAACCCAAGATTTGATGTTAACTCAATCATCATCTGGTTCTGAAAGTGACTGCCATGGTCAGTGACAATCTCCCTTGGGACTTTGAACCTTTCTATTATCTGGTTGAATAAAAAGAGAGTTGCAGTCTTTCCATCATCTGTAAATGTTGGCATAGCTTCAACCCACTTTGTGAAGTAGTCTACGGCTACGATGATATAACGGTTCCCCCTTGCTGAAGGAGGGTTGCATGTAGTGTAATCAATCCCCCACTTGGTGAAGGGACCAACTGTGATGACAGGAAACATGGGAGCGGGATGTGCCCTCATCTTCCGAGAGAAGATCTGGCACGGGTGGCACTTCTTGACCGATTCGATACAATATTTGATTAGTGTCGGCCAGAAGTAACCTACTCATAGAATCTTTTGGGATGTTGCCAACCCATACAAATGACTTCCACATGCTCTGGTATGGCAATCATTAAGCACGATAATTGCTTCTTCGTGAGTGAGACATAGGCACAGGATGCAATCTACACCTCTCTGATACAACATATCATCAAGTATGAGATAATTCTTAGCTTGATGGCGTATACGTCGACACTCATCACGAGAAGTAGGGGTGGGGCACTTCAAATTATGGAGATAGATAAGTATATCTATATACCAGGGATCCGAAGATGTGATCAAAAACATATCTCCTCTGATAGGCGACTCTTCGAGCACAACATCACAACATCACCTGACTCAACCGGAAGTTCTGAAATAAGTTCTGCGAAGACCAGTGACTTTTTGGATTTCACTGAAATGAAATCTAAGTAAAACTCATGTAGTATGACTATCCATATACTGATCTTTCTGGCTATTACCCATCGTGTCAACATGTACTAGAATGGATTCATGACATCAATGATGGTGGTCTTGTGAAATGGAACATAATGACGGAGCCGTTGAACAACATGAACTGTTACCAACGTAAGCTTTTCGATATGAGAATAATTGAGTTCCAGTCCTACAAGGCCTCGGCTCAGGTAATAAATCACATATTTTGAGAACAAGTCATCCTCCTAAACTAAGACCATGCCAATGGTTGACTCTTCTACAGCCAAGTATAATAATAAATCTTTGTTATAGTTAGGTGGCCGAAGTAGAGGGGCAGTCATGAGAGAATGTTTCAACGTGTCGAAAGAGCGTTGGGTGGCATCATCCCAATGAAAATGAATGTATTTATTCAGTAAGCACATAAATCCCTTTGTGATCTCAACATAGTTGGCGATGAAATGTCTTAAAAATTTTGCCTTGCCCTGTAGACTCTGAAGTTGAAGGATTGTGCGTGGGGGAGGTAACTGAATTATTGCCTCAACCTTGAGAGGATCAACCATGATCCATGTTGTTGATACTATGAAACCTAACAAATGTCCTGATGTTATGCAAAATATGCACTTGTTTGGATTCAAGCAAATCCCGAAGTAGCGACAATGCTCCAAGATAAGTCGAAGGTCTGTGGGATGATCCATTCTCTTGTGAGATCGAGATGCTAAATCATCTAAATAGGCCTCGACTATATGCTTGAGGTCATGGAAAGCAAAAGACATGGCCCACTAAAAGGTCTCGCCATCATTTTTGAGACCAAAGGGCATCTTACAATATGTGAATGTACCCCATGGACAAATGAATGTCTTTTTGTGCTAGTCTTCGGGTTTGATTTGTATTTGATTATATCCCGAAAAACCATCCATGAAAGAGAAGGCTTCGCAACCTGCACATTCATCAATTATTTGATCGATGAATGGTGTGGGAAAATTGTCTTTTGGATAGGACTTGTTCAAATCATGGAAGTCTATACATACATGAATCCTGACTTGTTTTTTATTGACCGACACAGGATTTGACACCCATTGGGTCAAATGGATAGGATAGATAAAACTAGTCTTTAGCAGTTTCTCAACTTCAACCTTAATTTATGTTGCTTTCCTGGGATTAACTGGATGAAGATTTTGCCGAACAGGCTTGGCATATGGATAAGTTGTGATTTCATGTTCAACTATTTTTGGATCGATGCCTGGCATTTCCTCGTAAGACCAGGAAAAAATGTCGCGGAATTCTTTAAATAGATCTATGTAGATTTGGATCTCTCTGGGGGAGCAGTCATCTCCGACAAAAACATTCTCCACGATGCCAGGGGTTCTGGAGATATTGATCGGTATGGTTTCAGCGATGGTTTCCATATTACCCTCAGCATATACTTTGTGTGTATCTAAGGGATTAATAGGACAAGACCTATCTCTAGTCATAGTCAAGGTGAATTCTCCGGCTTCGATTCTGCTTAAATTTGGGAGGAAGTATGATCTGTGATGAATATCATCCCAATGTTTGTCCGGGCTAGTCACTGCTTCAATTACTGCTTCATCAGAGGACAAGACTAAATCTAACGAATCAATGTTAGGGAGAGAAACTTGAGCCCAAATATGCTCTAGAAGCGGATCTAACTCTTGTGCAGGAGTTGGATCTGTTTTGGCTGAAGCTTGCTGGACTAAAGAGTATGCCACTTCAGTTACAGACAAAGGCATCAACATGCCCGGGTGCCCTATCCCATCCATTGTGGCTGATGGGGAAGGAAGTATCCACGGATTGTTGAAGTAAGTCATGTGAAACAACGAAACTTAGAAAATCTCAACCTTATTGTGGTCAGATATGAACTTGACATCGCCTTGAGGGGGTAGGTAATCGAAGGTACCCATCAAAGATGGGCACAAACCAACCCCTACGTTGACTACACCTGGTTGAGGATTATCAATCATTGGGACCACGGACACCCCCAATGAAGGGTCAGGTCTAAAGAAAGCCAATTGATCAATGGTCACAATCCAATCCTCGTGTGGAAACAACAAGACCCAGAAAACTGTAGCAACCACTGCTTGCATGGAATAAGTCCAACTCCTTCCTAACAAGATATTATAGTCGAGGGACGCATCGACTACTTCTACCTCGATGCACATGGTCTTCCCTCCTAACTGGTCGTGGAAAGAGGGAATGATACCATGTGGTCAAAATGAATGACCGTTGAAAGTAGTGAGAAGAGTAGGTGATAGAGACAAAACGGGTTGGCCAATGGTCTTCCAACATGCCAACGACATAATGCATGTTGAGGCACCCTCATCAACCACCATCCGAAAAATATTTCTAGTAAACATTTTTGTGGGGTGAGCCACTACTATCTGAAATGCTACATGGTAAGGTAGATTATGTTTTAAGTTGGTTGTATCCAGCATGATGGTACTCAGATTAAAAGTCTCAGTAGATCCTAAATAGGTTAACAAATATTTCCTCTGGGAAGGGCAGCTTTGGAGGACCTCCAAAGCAGACATCGCACAAGGGGTTTGAGACAAATCCTCCACCATAGAATAGTTATGGGTGGCCCTTGCATTTGGGTTGTGAGAAGATTTTTTGAATGTGCCTTTTGGGATGCATGTCATTGTTTCGCCCAAAGTCTTCTCAATGTGTAGAGGAAGAGATGGGAGTTCAAATTCTTTTCCCTTCTCGAAAGTTCTTGGTTTACTGTATTCATGCACTCTAGTCGATATAAAAGCATCACCCTTCATCATATACACATTCGTGGATGTAGAATTGTTCAAAGACGGAGAAGGTCCTTGATTTCCCCCTTCCATTCTTGTAGAGGCTTGGGTTAGGTTTTTCCCATGCTGAAATGGATTGGTTAACATAGCAAGTTGTTGTTGTGTCACAAACTTTTGGGCCTCTGCAAGCTGAGGGCATTGGTGGGTCGAGTTGTCTTCCATGCACAGGCTACACGAATACCTCGCCTTCTATTTCTCAGCGTTGCCCCCACTAGCATTATTAGTGGGTTTCTTATCCCCCTTACCCTTCTTTCGTTGTTTTTTCTTTCCTTCGGGATGCTAGGTGGCCTTTGAATTTGTCAATTTCACTATGTGTACATCCGACGTTTTAGTAGGGGGAGTAGCCAAAATAGTAGTTTGGTTGGTCATTGTGTGTTGTATAGACAATTGTTGCAACTGCTTCGTTAGTTGCTCAGCGGGATTTGTTTGTGCTGAACCAACAATACCATCGGCATGTGGTCCAGCTCTCTGTCTAGTTTTATCAAGTATTGAGCATGGTGCATCTTGAAAGATCTCGTATAATAAATCAGACTGAGAATTGATGAGCTCAAGTTGTTGATCTCTCATGATGGAATCTTCTTCGAAAAACACTGTTGATGTCGTGACGTCTTTGGATAACTGTGGGACCAAAGACTTAAGGAACCACTCAAGCAGGAATGTTAGTGGGACTGGCACCTTAATTAAAATCTTTCGGCGTCTCCATTATCAGATGTGATTAGAGATATGGTCTTCTTTTGTCTGTGCAAAATTGGCCAGCAATTCTGTGCCAACGTCGTATCTCATAGGTAATTGGAAATGGTTTAGGAAGGCCATTTCCAATTCACCGAAGGAAGAGTTTATTAAGCGTTCAAGCTCAATGTACCATTTCGCGGCACTCCCAATGAGAGTAGGTTGAAACAATCGCAACTGTATGGAGTCGTCTTTCAACGAGTTAAATGAGCACCAAAGGTGGAAGGTAGTCACATGATCACTTGGATCTTCATTCGTCTTGGCTTTGAAATTCGATATGTCTGAAGGCAACATTGTTGGCATAGGGGGCCAATGCAGATCATGACAAATAGGGTCATTCAACAACCTTGTCAAGTCTAGCAAATGCAAGGTTTCCAGGAAAGCTAGTTTGGGTTGTTGGTGATAACCTAGGAAAAAGGGACCTGGAGTTTGGCTGGCACCGGGTTGCTAGGAAAAGTTCGACTGCTTGCCTGGATTCTGGTAAAAACCATGGCCATGACCAGTGTATGGATTTTTTGTGTGAGGAGACATCATCGACTGATTCCCAAAATAAGACGTAGATGGATGGGCGTCCATTACATTCAGAGGACTTTGGGAAGGGTTGCCCCATGCTGATGCCATGGGGATAGGCATAGTACCTTGTCCGGGGTTCCATTGATTGTGGAAAGAATTTCCCTAGATAGACATTCCTAATGAGGGAATGGATCCCTGCCAATAATTCCAAGGCCCTAATGCAGAATAAGTTCCTAGGTTTTCCCCCTGTGCAGAAATAGTACCCTGCATAGGAATAGGTTGTCCGAAATTGTGATTTCCCCCAGTTGGGAAAGAAACTGACGAGAAGGATTTGTTACCAAATGCACCGAACAAAGAAAATGGTGTTGAACCTACCAACATATTATGCAAAGGTGGTCCTTGTCTCCCTGCTCCAAATAAACTATGGTGTGTAGGTGGCTCAACGGATTGTTGATGCGTGCCACCAAGAAAAGGGGGCGAAGGAGGTATATGATCTCCCCTATAAGGGAAATCATTAAAAGGAGATGAAGTGCCCCCCATGTGGCCTTGCAGAGGAGTTTTAGAGCTCCCTGGCCCAAGACCTAAAGTCTGTGAAGTGGAGTAGGAAAGTATAGGACTTGTACCTGAGCTAGGTATCATGTATGAGAACAGAAGGCCTGCCGCACTTGGTGTGAAAGGGGTTGTAGCCACCGCCATAGACGGGATCGAAACACTATGTGAGGTAGAGGCGGTCAAGACCATGGTGGCTCATATTGGTGACGGTAGTTTAGGAGGTGGAAACTCTCCTGTGGTGACAACCATAGTGGGAATTGAATAATCCCAGAGGGAGTGACAACATTTGTTTCCATTGTTGTGTGTGACACTGTCTAGCACTCATAAGGGTGAATCGGTACGATGATGGGTGCTGAAATATTAGTGGTTGGAGTTTTAGGTGGACCAAGATCTTTCGCTCCAAATTCTAAATGGTCATTTCTGGATGTTGTTCCAGCACAATTTCTTGTGACCCGGTCGCTTCAAAAGACCCTTGTTGGTCTAGCTTTCACCTTAGCAGTGGCAGGGGTGGCTCCAGTGTAACCGGTGATAGGCCCAGAAGCCTTCATGAACAGTGGAGCTCATGATCCTCCACTGTGTGAGATAATCAATAACACTCTAGGGATGTCTATTCATTTAAAAAACAACACACACTAAAAAAGTCCCTACAAGATAAAACAAGAAAACACTAAACTAATTGGAAGAATAGTTACAACAACCAACACTAGAGAAAATTACTAGTGCAAGTGCAACTCGAACATGGAAGCACCCTCCGGGTATACTTTGAAAAGTGTGGCCCAATTTCTGTCCTAGGTACCACAGTATACCCCCGCAGTCACCTGTGTATGTCCCTAAAAAGATAGGTAACTAGGTTGCCAACGCGCGAATAGTCACCAGGCGGGTACAGTCGAAAGTCGGGTAGACCACAATGAGTAGGGTATTGAACCCAAAACCTGTCAAGGGTATCAAAATCAAGTGGTCTGGAATACAACAGAGGACCTCGAATGGATTCGAGACCCACGAATCTCCATGGCAAATGCAATCGACGGAATCCCAAGACAAGCCCTCTATATGTGTTCTCCACTATGATTGGTCTAGCTTTGGAGGGGTTATCTCCGCTGCCTTTCTGCACATGACCTCTTGTTTATCCCCTATGTTAGAGGGGGGTCTCAGATAAATTTCATGATACTATACTTTGACACTCCCTAACTCAGACTCCAATGTTTGATGTTAATGGCCTTGAAGAGTTTTCTCTCCAACCTAATTCAAGGCCCTAACCCTAAACTAGCCGGTTGACCCTCCAAACATAAAAAGTCTAATGAATTTTAGGTTTAGTGTTAATTTTTATGTCTTGTCTTAATTCAAAGGTTATGAAAGTGAAACTAGTGATGTTTGAAAGACGAAAGCAAAATAAACAGAAAGATGGAAACAAAAACCTTTACTTCACTCAACTCTTAAGCAACTTTTCAAACTTAAAAAAATTTCTAAGATCTTTGAATAGCAAACTCAAAGAAGAATTTCACTCAACTACGAGCTACTTATGATATAAGTAAACCATCAAGAACTTATGAAAGAAAAGACTGTTCCCTGGTTACTAATGCAAAACAACACTTTTTAATCAACAAAGAAATAAAAGATCTTTTTTTATTTGAATGCTCACAAAGAAAAATCGAAAAATATCAACAAGTCAAAACCAAGAAAACTCTTGTCCTAAGCACAGATCACAAAGATTCACTTTAAAAATCACACACAAGAAAAATAAAATTGGACTCTCACACTTGTCTAAAAACCCTGTAAAAGAAAAAATTTGAAGAAAACTTCTAAATGAAAAAATAAAGCTATTGTTGTGATCAAACCTAAGTTACTGACCGCTATGAAAAAGACCCAAACCTGAGAGGTATAACTCTTGTCAAAAGAAAGGATGACTACCTCACCTTCAACAAAAATTATCTCCACAAGCACACTGCTAACAGTTCCACAGCAAGCCTGTGTATGCGAGTTGTGTAAAGTCAGATCGCGTGTACACGCGTGCTATCCTTATACAAGCCGCGTGTATATATGAAACTATGAGACAAATGAAAAGATAAGAAAGATAGCCCAAGCAAAGACTACTGGTACTAAGAACCAGAATCTCTTGAAGACTCAGACACTTACTTTAACAGAAAAAAGAAAACAATTCAAGGAAAAAATTCATAGAACAAACCAATCTAAGGTGAAACCTAAGCTATAGACTGCAAACAGCAAAGGCTAGAAAGAGTTCCAGAAAACCCCTGAGAATGACTAATTCTGACAAGGAAGAGGATGACTGCCTCTTTAAGAGAAATTTTCTGGAATCATACACGCGAATGACACTTCCTCAGCTAGCGTGTACACGTGGGTTGTGAGAATGCAGGGTGTGGGTACACGCATTTAGACCTGATAGAGGTCATGTGTACCTTTGTGGGTCTCGGAAAAAAAAAATATAGTCAAGCAAAGAATCAAAGATAACTGGTATGGAAGACTATAATCTTTGTTAGCTCAGACTTTTGCAGAAACTTTAAAAATAGGAAATGAAACCAGTTCTTAAAAATACCCAAAAAACATTCCCATAAACCTTAGACTTTCCCTAGTATGGTCGCCAATTCTGTTGTGAGTGGGAAATCCCTCCATGGACTAGAACTTAGGGTTTAATTATGCATGCATAAAAGACCTAAAGATTTATACTTTCTACCGTCATCCCAAACCTAATCCCCATTATTCTTAAGCAAATACATAGTTAAGAAGATCAAGTGAGCAAACCTTATTTCGGGCGTTTGATATCGATCCTTCCTCACACTTGATTGCTCTTGGACTATATCTCTCCTTCCAAGGTTGACCTGCATTCACACAAGAAAAATAAAAAACTCAACATGCATTTGATATATATATTAATGGGTTAGAGATTCAATAAACAAGTATGCAATAAACCATGAAAACCTCCTATGGTGGGATGGGAAAAGTACTTCTTTATTATTAACTTCAACAAATCAACTTACAATGATGAAGCTAACCACTACTCCATGAACCTGGTCCTGGGATCCTCTTCAACTATTCTCCAACTTATTTTCTCTATCTTTCTCTTTGCACAAGGATGGATAAAGGGTTGGGACAAAGGGAATGCGCAATCGGGTATAGTTTCTTTACTATGATTCTCCTCCTCCAAATGGGACCCCTAACCCTTATTTTGTAGGCTAGAAGAAGCTAGGTATTTGGTTGAACCCTTGGCCATGCATGGCCGGAAGGTTTAGTTAACTCACCCAAAGTTGTGTGTTCTGTCAGCAACTTTCCTTTTTTCGTGCTTTTGTAGGTACACATGCATTGTTTTGGGCTAGCTAGAGTGTACACGCATGCAATAATGGAGCAGGGTGCATGGGCCTTTATAAATGAGGTTTTTAAGAAGATTTGTTCAAAAGTGCTTTGGAAAAGAAGGAATCTAAGATGGTCTAATGCCAGGTAAGCATGTTTGGTGCAAATTAAGGTTATAACAGTAGTATGTGAACAATCATATGATTGACGACCTTTGTTTGGCCATTGGTTTGAGGGTGGAAGGAACTGGATTTAGTGAGCTTGGTGTCCAATAGTGACTAGAGACTCGACCAAAATGTGTTGAGGAACCTACTGTCTTGATCAGATATGATGGTCTGTGATATCCCAAAATGGACCCACACTCATTAGAAGAAGATCTTGGTAGTATCTATCACTGTGATGTTCTTCTTGCAGGATGTGAGAATGACCACCTTCAAAAACCGATCAACCACCACAAATACACAATCATTTCCTTGTTTGGTGGATGGAAGAACAAACATGTAATCCATCGAGATGGATTCCCAAGGAATCTCAGGAGTAGGAAGAGGGGTGTATAAGGCTTATTTCTTGATGTATTTTTTGGAAATGGCACAGGCAATGCAATATTTGATATACTTGTTGGCGTCCTGTCGAAGTTTTGGACAATAAAAATGTTTCTATAGAACGGACACAATATTTTCCACGCCAAAATGTCCTGCCATCCGACTATAGTGAGCCTCCTAAATTATCTTTGCATTCTCACTTGCAGGAACAAAGAGATATCCCAGATGGCATAATAGTCCATCTTGAATGTGAAAATCGATGACATTCATGCTTGTACCCAAGAGTTTATAGGTGGTGGCGAATTCAAGATCTCGTTGATAAAGTTGGGGCCACTTAGATGCCTCGTTCCCATAGGAATGGAGCACGGTGGTGAGTGAAACCACGAGAGGTCGATTGAGGCAATGAATGACAGGATTTGTGCTCCATGTCTTACACTTGATGTTGAGATGGAATTTTTGTAGGTATGTGGACCACTTTTGAAGGTTGTTGTTCTGCAACTTCCCTTGTGTCTATATGAACTGCATAAGCTTGTGATTAGTGTGGATGAAAGTATCCTTTCCCAGAATGCAATTTTTCCATTGGCAAGAGGCTTGCACAATGGAATACATTTCCTTGTCATAGGTGGGGTATTTTTGGATGGTATCTGAGAGTGTCTCACTATGGTATTATACCGGATGACCTTGATGAGTGAGAACTGCACCTAAAATATAGTTGGATGCATCATTCTCAATCTCGAATGGTTGTTGCAGATAGGGTAAGGAGAGTACTGGAGCTATGAAAAAGCGATGCTTCAGATCATAAAATTCTCGTTGTTGTGCCTTCCCCCATGTGAAATTTTTCCTACCACCACCCTTGCTCACTTGGTTGAGGGCCCATGCAATATGGTAGAATCCCAACATGAATCGTTGGTAGAAGTTGGCAAGTCCCAAGAAGCTCTAAAGCTCGGTTAGTGTGGTCGGGGTTGGCCAAACAAGGATGAATTGGATCTTAGATGGATCCACATGTACCCCATGCTCATCAACAATGTATCCCAAGTATTGAATCGTGTTCATCCGAAAGGAGCATTTTTCCAAGTTGTCATATAGCTTGTGTTGTCGTAGAGTGCTCAAAACCTATTGAATATGGTGTATGTGCTACTCCCAAGTTCTGTTGAATATGAGTAAGTAATATAGATATACCACCACAAAAGAGTTGGTGAATGGTATCAATACATTGTCCATCAACCTCATGAAAGTGGTTGGTTCATTTTTTAAGCCAAAGGGAATGACCAGCTATTTGAGGAGACCTTATTTAGATTTGAAAGTTGTCTTCCATACATTAGTTGGTTTGATGGGAACCTGGTGGTAGCCAGACTTTAAGTCAATCTTGCTAAAGAAATTTCCCCCCTTGAGTTTTGTTGACGCTTGAATCCGTTAGAATTGAAATGACAACCTCACGAGGATGTAAATCCCCCTTATTTTTTATAGAGGTGGTACTCCTCTTTAATTTAATATTTTCTTGGGATTCTATTTATTCAAAATATGAGACTTTGTGGAAGTCTGTCGTGGCAATCAAAAAAATATAAAAATTGCAAGAAAGATAAGTGGAAAATATTTTTTTTTTCTTTTTAAAGAAAGTTCCTGAGAATGGACCAAGAAACACACATTTCACACATTTAAAACAAATAAGAAAAATTCCTCACATCCATCATATTTTAAGTTAAATATTTCTGATCACATAAAATAAAAAGAAGATGATCTGCATGAAAAAGAGAACTTTAACATAGTGGACACATGGGAATCTCTAATAAAGATGATGATATATCAACCTCAAATACTTTATATTCTGAAAACAGGGTTACAAAGCACAGTTGAGATTGTTCCCAAAGTAGTTCTCTTGAAATTTCTAAAAAATATATAGTTCGTTAGATATTCTTTGAAATTTTAAATGTGTTTGTCTTAAAGACTGGGATTGGGGCTCCCATGGACCATAAAGCAAATAAATACAAGAAATAAGTTTTTATAAGGAAGATGGTGGGCGGTAGAAGAAAAACAAGACCTGGTAATAAGAAAAGAGGAGTTATTAGTCTTCGGTTAAACCTTTCTAGTGAAAGAGGTGGAATAACTGGATGAAGGACCTGATAAAGAAAAAGAAGGATATGATCAGCATAAACTTACTATGATGGTCTATCATGCTTTCACTTGCTTGCTGATGTCCTTTTATCGTTTTCATCAACGGTTATAGGAACCGTCTCCACTACTTCTTACCCTTCATTGGTTAGTTTATCAATATCTTTCTTGAACCATTCTTCGATGTAACTTTTCATAGGTGCCACATTGATTTCATGCTGGATTTTTATGTTGAATAGTGTTCCCTCCAAGTCTCTTAGAGCAAGGGAAATTCCATGTAATGATTCTTCAATATCTTGATTTTTCACAGAGAAATCCACTAGCCAATTGTCTATGTTGTCCTGATTATATTCAAGTATACCATATAAATTTTCAATTGACAACCCTTTAAATATCTCAACTTTCTCATCAAATTGTTTCTTTGTTAGGAACAATGAATTGAGGATCAACTTGGGATCTTGGACTTCGTTAGTGCTTCTGGCTAAGTCTACCTTTGTGAATCTTTTTTATAATTCTTCCCTCCTTGATATGGCTTGGCTGCACTTTTGAACAATATTATTCAAGTTTTTCATCTTTTCTTTTCAACTTCCGTTCAACTGTTTAATCTGTCTTAGAGAGGGAAGATCCTCCTCTCTTCTCCTTAGCTCTCTCATGATGGAAAATTTAACACCAAAGGGTACAACAAAATCAAGGTAAAAACCTTATTTTTTAGGTCGGCCTGCAAATACTCCTAAAAGGAATGTGCCCTCGAGCCAAAAGAAATCATGTTCTTAGAAATTTCCCAAGCTTCTGCGATCAATGCCATTCTTTTATTGATGATGTTCTCCACTTAACTCATGGCTAATGTAAGTAAGCTTGAGGATCCTTTTAATTTAGCAGTGAGCGTGGTGGGTCCAAAAATTGCTAAAGGGATGGAAAGGAGTGGAAGAGGCATTAAGGTCTCTTCCAGATCCTTAATCCTCTCCTTTAACTTTGTATTTTCTGCTTCGATACCACCAATGGAGTCGTCCAATGCATTGTCGGTTGCTCTATGGATTCTGGAAATATGGGAAGGTCGCATATTTATTAGGTTAACCTCTGAACAAGATTTCCCTTTTTTATTATTCATATCACTCTTCTCAATAATTAATTTCTTAGATTCGTTGTCAAATACAACACTCTGAAATAAAAATGACTCTGCTTCATCGAAGGTCTCATTCTCAAAAATTTCTAACGATGGATTTTGGTGGGTCGTGCCTCCTAGTTGATCAATGTTAGGAAAACATTTCTCAATGTTAGCCTCGATCTCCATATCTTCGAGGGAGAAGTTGTCAATGTCACTTTTGGCATGATGTTATTCTTCCTCAAAGGAATTTTATGTGAGCTTTAATTTTTTTCCGGAGGGTGGTTCTTGTCTCCTCCTCTGCCTGAACTACTGTTGATCACTTTTCTAGATGGGTGGTCCGTTGGAGCACTGCTTTGAGATTTTGTAGTCTTAGGAGTAATAGTTGGGGACTGGGAACTCTTCTCTTTGGGACCATTTCATTTTTATTTGTAAAATTTACTAGTACTAAGTACTGTCTCCAAGTCACCAACATTGAGAGTAGAAGTGCCCAAGTCATTGTCTTATTCTTCTCCTAGAATAGTATGGATAAATGAATTGCTAAATACCATTGCTAACATATGTTCCAAAAAAATTATGTTAGTTTCAAACCCTTTTATACTTTCAGCATACTTGAGATTGAGATTGTGGAAGTGGTTTGCAAATTAATCGATTGTGTTCATATTTATGAATACAAAGTCCCCAATTTTCCCAAGGCAAGGGTATGAATTGTTTTTTACATTTCTCATGAAAAATGTGTAGCCAGAAATTATATTTCCTTACCACCTCAATAATAAAAATTATGTCGAATATATGCCATGGAAAAAAGGAAGGATTTTCCTTAGCACCGAAAATCCTGATAACATTGTAATTTTCCATTTGCTCCAACATCCCCTTTTAATTCAAGAATCTACTTGCCTCGACGGATATTCTGGGGGTATCTTTTCCAAACAATAATCCTTTAAAAAATGAGACAAAGTCATTGAAAACTTCATAAAAATGCAAGGAATCTTTTTTCCTCCACAACGCTTGGTATCAAAAGGTCATTGTGTCAAATTCACAATTCATGACCTTCTTGCAGATAGACAATTTAGGAAATTGACAACAATGTGTTATCGCAAATACCAAATAAGAGGCCATAAATAATTTCTTATCTTTTTTGTATTGTGACAATTGGGAAGATATTTCATTGGATATAAGTTTCCCCAATTTAAAATGGCTTTCTCCTTGAAAGTAAAATATAAGATATAAATAATCATACAGAAAATACTGGCGGTAGTTTCTTGGCCTGTCACTCTGGTGAATAACCAAGCAATTTCCCAAAAGGGGTTTTTGAACAAGTTGACCTGCAAAATGGTAATGTCTTCAGGGATGGTTGTGGGATTCTCCAAGAATTTAGGCAAGAGGTCTAGGTCATTTTCATTCTTTTTCAAGAAGTCCCTAGAATCTTCACCTTTGAAAGTGATTGTTGGCTCTGGGAGTTTTATCATTTTGTTGAACACTTGAGGTGAAAGAGAGACATGAGAATGGTCTTGAAGTTGAATCATCCACTGAACTTGTATATATTTCTCGGTACACCAAGAAACCAGTTCCTTGCAGTCAAACACCTTAGGAACACAACTTGCACAAGAAATTTTGGACGTCCAAGTCACTTCCTTCTGAGTAGAAGGGGATGAATAGTAAGAATATGCTCTAGACCACTAAAATTTATGGCCCTCATGTCCAAAAAAGTTCAAACTATCTCTTCAAAACTATTGTCGAGTTTCTACTACCATAAGTTGATGAGAGTGTTCTTTTAATCCAGATAATATTTGAAATGAACGCTTGACAGAGATAATATAATCTTCCACAAATTGTCCTTTAATGTGGTTTAATAAGAAATCTCCTCGATCCCTTCGCTTATTAATGATGATCTTTACGGAACCTTCATGATGAATTTTTAGCATTAAACCATACTAAATGTATATTGGGAAAAGCATTAAGGTGGTGGGGACAGATGAGAGCAATTAGGATTTGGTATTTTTGTGAACCCACGATCCCGCGAACCTGCGAACCCATCCTTGTGAAAGGTTGAAAATTGACTAAATCTTGTAATATGGTCGGTCAGACTCCATATAAGAGAGATGCGATACTCAATAGCTCAGGGAGTCTGATGGTCAAAATGCATATCACGGATCTTTTGGGTGAAAAATGTATATCACAGAACATGGAATATGAAATCTTGAACCCGTCAACTTGGCAACCCATGACTGTAGAAAAGGTTAAGTATAGGATGATACAACGGTCAGTCGGACTCATGATATTGGAATATGAATGGGAGTGAGAACCTATGATCTGTCAACCCGTGAACCCGTCGTTGAAAAAAATGACTAAGTTTAGTAACCAGAAAGGTATAATTGAAGGGAGAAAAGAAAAGGGGAATTTGGGTAAGTATAGAAGAGGGAAAAGAAATGGACAAAAGAAGTTGGGAAAATAGAAAAGGGGAGGGAAATTTCAGAAGTGGGAATTGATATCAACAATTGGCTCCAATTGTGGGATGATAGCTCCCTGTGGGTTGTCAAGAATCCAGAACCTTTCATGATCAAGTGCTTCCAGCTATTGGGCTATGGAGTCAGAATAAGAATATACAAACCAAAAAATAAAATTATGTACAATGAGAATGAGAAAGTCTTAGGAGAATAAACCTTTCAAGTGTTTCCCATTGATAGGCAACATTAATATTTGAACCTTCATGTCTTGGAGAATATAGAATTTAAAACCCAAGATCTTCTCGACAACGTATGGTCCAATCCAGAGTGCTTCAAACTTTGTATGCATCAATGATTTCTCCTTGGCCTTGTTCCAAAGTAACACCAACTCTCCCTTCTAGAAATTCTTTACAGTTGTGCTCTGATTAAAATATATTTTGACACTCTTTTGCCTTTGAGAGGTTTGATTCATGGCTTTTCTTCATTCTTCTTCCAATTTTAACAATAGGTTGATCCTCCTTTGGATTGGTTAACTCTCTTATTTATCTTAGGTATTAACCACAGAAGTCAATGCATTGAGATTGAGGCTAATTGGAATTTTAATTTCTTTCCCATAAGACAATGTATAAGGGGACATCCCAGTGATCTCTTTTGGACTCGTTTTGCATGCCCACAGCACATCAGTCAGCTTCAAATGCCAATTCCTTTGGTTCTTGTCAATGGTTTTCTTCAGTATATGAACAAGTGTTTTGTTTGTGGATTTAGCAAGTCCATTACCTTGTGGATAATAATTCGATGATTGACCCATGATAATTCTATATTCTCTACAAAACTCTATAAACTTTGATCTAATGAAAATCGAACCATTATATGTGATAAATTTATCTGGGACACCAAATATCGATAGAATATTATCTTTGAGGAACTTAATTAGCTCTTCAGAATCATCCTTATTTAATTCCACTGCTTCTGGCCATTTCATGAAATAATTTGTAGTCGTGAGAATGTACATATGTCCCTTGCTAGACTTCAGATTATTTGGCCCGACAACATCAATTCCCCATAATGGGAGAATGGTTGTTCTACAATTATGGGTTGCAAAGGCATCGTGGATATATTCATTTTTCCTAAAAATTGTTGGCATGATACACACTTCCTTATTGTGGCATGCGAGTCTCTGAATATTGATGGCCAGTAGAATCCAACCCTTATTATATTGTGGGTGGTGGAAGTAGGTGCAAAGTGTCCACCGCATATTCCTTCATGGAATTCTCTCATAATTTCTTGGGCTTGGTTTTCATCATTGCATCTCAGTAGTATGCCATCATAATTTCTCTTGAACAATATATCAGCAATCAACACATATTGATTCTCCTTCATCTTCAATGTTCTTCTCTCCCTGTAGTTCATGGTGATAGGAAATTGCCTAGACCTTAAGTAGAATATAATATCTTTGTACCAATCTGAATTAGCTGATGGTTCTCCTACTAAAATTGAAATCATTCCATCCACAAAATCACCATTTGCGATGATATTGTATAAACCATGTCCTTTGATAGATTTTAAAGGTTTAATATCGATATCATATTCTTGTATCTTTTCCATCCAATTAGCACATTTTCCTTCTCTCAATTGTTGATTCAGAAGCATCTTCATTGGTGATGAGGGAAGATTAGAATTAAAATGGGAGTTCAACATGTACATCCGAAAATGTGCTACTACTTTTACAAGGGCTAAGGCTTGTTTTTCTAGTTCTGAATACCTCAACTCATAGTCATGTAGGTGAAACTTATGGGGAGTTCTTATCCTTTGGTATTCCTTTGAGTAAGAACAGATGCAACAATTGTCTCTGTAGAAAATGAATAGATGATGAAATCCCTTTAAAAATATGGACTAATGAGGATTGGATTTGTGGTGATTGCTCCTTTGATATTATTGAAATCCTCTTGAGTATCTGTTGTCCATTTGAACCTATGCTCCTTTTTTAGCAACAAATTGATCGGCTTTATGATACGTGCATAGCCTGGAACAAATCTTCGCACAAAATTGATCTTGACAAAACATTATTAGACTCCCTTCTTGGATGTTGAGGGGTTGAGCTCATTTATTGCTTTAACTCTTTTTGGATCTATGTAAATACCTTCCTTGCACATAATGTGTCCCAACAGTTTTCCTTGAGTTACAGTGAACACAAATTTCTTTGGATTTAGAGAGACGCCATATAATCTACATCTTTCAAAAAAAAATCTCAAATGATGGATATGATCACCCCTTGTTTTGAATGCACTGTCAAGTCATCTTGATAGTCTGCCATAAATTTTCCTATCAAGCCGCTAAATCCATTATCCATGGCCCTCTGGAATGTGGCTCCAACATTCTTCAAACCAAAGGGAATTCTATCATATGCATATGTCTCCCAAGGTTGTGATAAATTTCATCTCTTCCTTATCTTCCTCAGCCACCAAGACTTGGTTATATCCATAAAAACCATCCAACATGGAAATACAGGTTGATGCAATGACTTTTTGGAGGAGGAAATCCATATTAGGTAAAGGAAAGTTATCCTTTATGCTTTCTCTATTAAGGTCTCTGAAGTCAACACACATCGAGATTTCCCTAGTCTTTTTTCTTACAATCATGGGATTTGAAAGCTAGTTTGAGTGTTTAATGGGATAAATTATTACTGCCTTCTTCAATTTCTCCAATTCAATCTTTACCAGAGGTTTTAGTTTGGGATTCATCATCCTTATTTTTTGCTTCATTGGATTTGCTTCTTCCCTCAAAGGAATGATATATTGGAATATAGTTTTATCGTAAGCTTTCAAATCATCATAGATCCAAGAGAACACATGAATGTATTCTTTGAAAAAGAAAACATATTGATCAACTTCCTTAGTGGTGCAATCAACTCCCAAGTTGACATATTTTGGGGAGCTTCCAGTTCCAATATTGAATTTTCTTGTCTCTTTCACTTTTCGAACTGAAACTTTTTCAAGGAGATTCTTATCATGATCATCTTTTATAAAAAGAGATTCATATTGTATACAATCTTTTGGGACAACAAACAAGTGATCATCTTCATCATCATCATCATCATTCAACAAAAAAAAATCCAGTTGTTCATCGTTCTCAAATACTCGCAAATATTCAATGTTATCGGGCACAGACAGTCGGAAAGCTCTTTCTGCTTGGAAAGACGTTTTTCTTTGGATATCCTCTGGGTTTGACAATGAGGATGCCAAGGATAATGAATCTGCCTTGTGATTCTTGTCCCTTGGAATGAAATAAATGTTGAAGGAGATGAAAGATTCCATCAATTCGTTAACTCTTTTGAATTATAACTTAAGTATTTCCTTTTTTATTTTATACTTCTGGGTAACTTGATTGATCACCAACTCTGAGTCACCTATTACAATTAGATGTTCTATTTTCATTTCTTGTGCAAGGATCATCCCATGAATCAAAGATTCATACTCTACCTCGTTATTAGTGCATGAAAACTCCAATATAATAGCATGTGGATGCATAATATTACTTGGACTCATAAGAACAATTCCAACTCCATTCCCAGAGCTTGAACAAGATCCATTGAATGAAATCCTCCAATATCCTTCAAACAAACATTCTTGATTCTTCGTGTCTTGCACTTTCTCTAGGATTTCACTATGTTCCATGTCTTGGATAGAATAGTTTCCAATATCGGCATCTATATAATATTCCATTAATTCATTATACTTCTTCTTGAAAGAGAAGGGTTTTATGGGTTCACAGGAGAATTTAATCATTTCTCCTTCCTTTCTTGGAAGAATCATACAACTTCCATCATTCATTATATATCCCCTGATCATAGATTTCCTATCTCTTCCAAGCACAACTCCATATGATGAAGAAATTTCTACCACAATAATATTGAAAACTGTAATGATATGGGGGGTTGTCATAATCCAATCATAAATTCCTTGATTTCTCCATAAGATGACACTTTTCTAGAATCAATTGCATATATACTTTCACCAGTTTCATAATACTTGGTGCAACTCATACCCAAATCCTCCATGACCACCAATGGCATGATATTATTTGTTGCGCCAGTGTTAACTAAATAATTATGTAGTGAAACATCATGATTTTCAATAAAAATGTAAAAGGGAGGAATTTTTCCTCTCAACTTCGTAGTTGACTGGCCTAGTCTTTGTTTTGGACTGGTAACAAAAAATTCTGCTCTTTCATATGGATCATCCAACAATTTCAAAATGTTCTCTCTTTATATGGGAATATTCACCACTTCCGTAAAGGGCAGGGTTATCCTTAATTTACTTAAATCATCTACGAAGTTATATGTCATTTGAGTGGAGTTCGATGTCATGTGTTTCATTTTACTTCCAATGCTATCCGTTACTTTCTCATTTGTTCTTTCTTTTTCTTTTTATTTTTGGTTCTCTTTATCAGAATCACCTTTTATTTTTGGTCTATTTACCAATCCTCTTGTCTGGGCGACGTTTTCTTGAAAGTTGGGATCATTGTAGCCCTCTTAAAATATATATATGGACGTCTCGCATCCATCCATATGCACAGTTTCAGAGCTTTCATCAGGTGAGTAATAATTCTCTTTCTCAATTAATTTCTTATTGTACACATCATCCAGAAAAATCGCATTAGGGGTAGGTTGTCTGACAACCCTTGGTATTTTTGGATTATCTGTGTTCTCAAACGTCACTTTGTTTTCTTGGGGAGGATTCCTTCTTTGCTCTTGGATTGGCATTCTTGTATTTTCCACGTAATTTTCTCCCCTTCTTAGTCTATCTATTGTTGACGGGCGAAATTGACCGTCCGTCAACTGGGAGAGTGGAACCGGTCCGGGGTTGTCTAAATAACCCAAGTCGTTTGGAATGGACCACCCTGACGAGTTTAATGGCTCCGTTGGCTGATCTAAGGTCTCCTATGAAAACTAGAGAGAAATGATCTGAGCTAAGAAATCTAACTAAAGTAAATAAAACAAACTAAACTATAACTAAATACAAGAAACTAACTAAAATAAAGGAAACTAGAAACTAATAAAGAAAACTAAACTAATTACACTAATCTAACTATAAACTACTAACTATTATATATACAAGATACTAATTATGATTATAATAACTCAAATCAACTATCTAATTATCAGCTACAATATTCCTTATTCACAAAATGTACACTATGGACAACCTACAGATTTGATTAAAACCTGCAAAAATCATATATATTCTGCCCTTAGACAGCCATGAATCTCTTTTTTATTTTTATATTTTATGAAAAGAAAATACAAACTACTGAAATTAAACAATCTAATATATTTACTGAAATTAAATAATCTAATATAAATCTAACTAAGATTATATCTAAATTAAACTACTTAATTGAAACAGTAAACAACTAACTAATTGACATGGAAATGCTCCAAGTCTGCCCTTTGTATGATGACTTATTAAGCTGGTTGGAGGAAGGAATTCACACCGTTTAGTCCTTAAGATTTTCGGAAACGATCAGCTATGATGCTTCTTGAAGTATGTTACAGGACAAACAAGACATAAAAGAAAATCATAACAATCTTCTGATGATAAATCTATGCAATAAGGGAAACCTATTATGCAGAAAACTTATATAACAATTCAATCTATGAAGAAGACAAAGCTATC
>ML860065.1:4097-18999 GCA_009831015.1 Picea engelmannii
CCAATTCAGGAATTGGTGGCCAAAAGACAACAAAGGATGTTAAAGGGATGGTTGCGGCATGTTGAAAACCTCAACGAACCAGAGGGGATGGTTCAGGTGTGTGAACTAGAGGCTAGGAGAAATCTCAATGATGTTGAGGATGACATGAGATCAACTGAAGATCTCAAGTAATTCCAAGAGGGAAGCACAAGAATTCCCAATTTCCAGGAGGGAAATGAGATGAGATCATTGTGGGATCTCATAAACGATTGAGGGGATAGTGAGGGAATATCACATTACCAGGAGGACAATGAGATGAGGTCAAAGGATCTCATAGACTTCCAGGAGGGCATCAGAGAAATCCCATATTTCCAGGAGGACAAGGGAGAGCAGGTGAGCTTAGAGCTGAGTTCATATCAACAAGGACAGCTGATAGAGAAGGAGGATCAGACACACTTTCTGATCATTGGAGGAATTCGAATATTCCTACCATACAGCTCAAGTGAGGCCAACATATGCTTTGCAGAGGGAGAAACAGTAGAAGAACAACCAGACATGACTGTCAAAGAGTTGGAGAAGACACTGATGTTTGCCTAAGAAAAAGAAGGAGATGAGCATTCTGAGGAATGGCTCAAAATTTTCAGTCGGGAAGCTGAAAAGGAGAAGACTGTAGCATTGGAGCTTGTAGTAGAAGAAGCCGAAAAAGAGACAAACAACATGATTTTTTCTGATCTATGTGAATAAATTGAAGCCCTGGAGAGAAGGCATGCACATCCAATAGGTTAAGTTGGAGACAGGTGAAGGAGAATACCAGCCCAAGGAGTGACTAGAAGAAGCTGGAAATATACCAACATGAGAATTGGCAGAGGCAAAGCTGTCAGAAGAGGAAGCTAAGCAAAGACTCAGTGATGAAATTGCAGAATTGGAGTCTGCAGTAGAGTGGCCAACTAGTGGCATAGGAGGGGTAAAAGATGACAAGGGAGATCACGATGATCTGCCCATTTGCAGAAAAAAATTGCAGCAGAGGAGACTACATGAATAGAGCCAACCATTACAGTAGCTGGATGAAATGATTGAGTAGATCAGGAAGCTGATGTTGAAGTTAGCACAAGAGACTGCCAATAGGGAGAAGCTAAGCAGAAGAGAGATAGCAGTAGAGCAGCAGGAGAAACAACAACATCAGAAAAGTGGAGCAGATGAACAGCTCCAGAGAACAGTTTGGGATCCAGGAGGATTTCATTAGCCATGCTGGAGAGCTCATGAGCAGGAGCTCATGAAGTTTTCACCATAGAGGAGTATGATGCAGGAGCATCACTCCCAAGCCAGCCATGTGCCAGCCAGCCAACCAACTCAACGCATGCATTCAAGGAGGAGAGGTACAACCCTCTCATATTCAAATTTTGAATTTGAATAAAGGGAATTAAATGTTTGTAAGGCTGTTAGATCCAAAATTCCATTCCTATACGCAGGCTTTAGATGTAGATAGACTTTAATGGTTGTAAGGCTGAATGTAGCTTCGATCCAGACTAGACAGCCATTAATTTATAAATTCAATGTAATTGAATAGAGTAGGTGAGATGGAGGGAAGAGCTCAAAGATCCACCTCATGAAAAAGATCTCTTGGAATATCATAGAGAAAAGATGATTTAGAATATAGAGAGGAGAGAAGGAGCTGAGACTCTGTCAAAGTCTGAGCTCAAGAACACCTTATAAAGGAGGCATTTCATATTAATATAAACAACAATTTTTCCTGCATATTATTCTGTGATTGCATGAATGTCTTTATGTGTGTTCATTATATGTTGTAGATGTGTGTTATTATGCATTTGTAGGGACAGATGGGTTCTGCTATCTATTGGGTTCTTTGATTTTAGGTTTGGGGTTCTTTGAGGCTTCATGCCAAGAGGGTGTGACAGAACACTGCGGGTTCTGAAAGCTAGTGTATAGAGTGCACTTCCAATTTTGTGGAATTTGGACAAAGACGCACCAAGAGGGTGCACCAACCGAAGTCTTAAACTCATGGAGAAACCTCAAGGTTGTTGAATACCTTGGAGGTAAGACTATGTAGAGGAGAACATAGCAAAAAATAGACTCACTGCAGGATTCTGGAAGAGCTCTACCAGGCGGGCATTGAGCAGATGCATGGGTTGCATTGAGGAGAAGAACTTTGGTTCGAGTTCAGAAGGAGATAGAATCACTGAGGATTATATAGATCTCTACCAGGAGGGCATTGAGCACAGGCACAGAAGTGCAGAGGAGAACTCCATTGTGAGTTTAAGGAGAAATCAGAATCACCGAGGATTCTAGAAGCTCTGCCAGAGGGCATTGAACATGTGCTAGAGTGCACAACAAAACTCTAGTTTGAGTTCGGAAAAGGGACAGATTTACTGAGGAGACTTTTCCAGGAGGGAATTGAGTGTATGTGCAGATAGAACACATAAAAGAACTCTTTTGACCTCTGGAATAGAAGAAGAGTCTAGGGAAGGATCTTCATAGAGTTGTTGAATACCCTGCAGACTTAGGAAGGAGTTGCTTGAGCGAGAGATTACCAAGAGGGAATAATATTCTCCATTTGAGGGAGAGAAAGGGTTAAGTCCCTTAAAGGTCTGAGAAATGGAGAAGCTCAGGACAGATAGCTCCTTTTTGTGCGCAGAGACCCTGTAGGAATGATAGAGGTCGAAGAAACCTTTCAAGGATTCAAAGAGGAAAAGCTTAGGAGGGAGAGTGCTTTCATGCACAGAGCCCTGCAAGTAATCATAGAGGCTGGTAGAAGACCCTTTGGAGGGTTTGAGTTTGAGAAAGATCAGGAAGGAAGGTGTCTTAAAGAACATAGACATAATCTCACTAGAGAGAGCACAACTACCGTCGGATCAGGCTGAAGAGAAGATCTGGACCGTTGAAATTTCACGTCCAGGTAGCAGTAGGAGAGAACATAGGAGAAGAACATCTGAGCATAAAATTTCATGCAGATAGCCGATAGCCATCGGATTTGTTGAAAGGAGCATGAGGATTAAATCAAAGCGAGTAGAGGAGAGAACCTAGAAAAGTCTTGAAATAGTGGATGTATCGGGATTTCAGGTTTCGAAATTTTGAAACTTCGGAGGTTCTGAAGACATCAGACTGAGAGACTAGAGGTCACGGGTTCTGAAGTCCCGAAGATATCGGGATCATCCATCTTAGGAGGACATGTGTCGCAAGATCCTCACATCTCAAGGATTTAGACATTTGAAGGTGAAGGAGCAAAGGAATATTTTGGCTTCGGGACTTGCGAAGTCCCAAGATGATCATGGCCATCCATCTGTGGAGGACACATGGTGATGATCAGGGCCATCCATCTGTGGAGGACATGTGGCAATGATCAGGGAACTACCGGGTAATCAGATACTGGGAGTTTGAAAGACCAGTAAATAGTGTCGTTGGGGTCACAAAGTCTCGAAAAGGAGCACACATTTGAGGTTTCGTGGAAATCCTCGAAAGGACATGAGCCATTGGATGTGGGAGGATCACAACCGTTGATCTCCCTTGATATGGTACTTCGATATTGCGGGTACCGGGATGTCCAAGGAGAAAGGACTGGGCAACCTTGCATCACGGGATCGTAAAACATGAAATCCCGAAGGCGTTGAGAATGCGATAGAAGGCCGACATTTTGTCATACTAGAAATCTTGAAGATAGGGAATCCAGGCTCTTGGGCTAGAAACCCTTGAATTTGTGAAACACGACATAGAGGAGAGTGAGGCTGCGGTCGCACCGGGTATTAGGATTTCAGAATTCGACAATTCAGGGATTTCTCTACAGAGAGTCGATTACTTCGGAAATTGGAACTCTGAAATCGTGAAACATGAAAAGCCGAGGACAATAAATCCTTGGAGGAGAAATCTAGGGAGTGGCATTTCACAGATTCATGGTTCGAGATTTTGTGAATCTCAAAGGCAAGGGATAGGGGCATTTTGGCGTTGGAAACCCCGAAGTTCCGAAAGAAGACTGCGGTCATGAGGAAAATTGGTCACATGGATTGATTTATGGCCCAGAGGGGCTAATTTTCATTGAGTGCCATTTCAACATTTCAACATTTCAGAGATTGGAGGAGTGAGGAGACAAAGGCTCTCAACATCAGGACTCAGGGAGTCCCGAAAACCAAAATTCCATTTCGGGAAAAGACAGACGATCATATTCAGAGGCCATGAGGAGACAAAATCTCGCTCCTGGGGTATGTTCGCATAGGTGGAGTCATCATATAAGGACCCGTGGATCGAAGATTTGAGGTTCCATTAGGGAGTTAGAGGAGTCGCTTCAGCTCGAGGAGGTTTTTGAACGATCCTATGAGCAGATCTTAGCCTGAGGGCTTGGGGTCTGTACTTGATCTAGGTGGATATTGGTGGCCACCCACCTATTCCACTTGGACCCCCACCATTGCTTCTTTCAATTTTTCAGTTTCCGCACAGTTTACTATTTTTAGCAGTTTTTCGGGTCCTGAACTTCCAGAGCCGTTTTGAGGACTTAAAAGACATTTTTTGGGAAAATGGAGAGCAACATATTTCATACATCATGTTGCTCACATTAAAGTTGTATTCCTCGGATAGATCTTTCTAAGGAGGTATAGAACACGTCAAACGGAGATCGTATGCCAAAGTTACGTCCCCGGGAAGTTGATGTACCAACTTACCCAAACAGGGCCCATAGTCTTGGCGTTTCATCTCCCAGGGTTAGGTCTTTGGATGTTTAGGGTTTTCCATTGTTTCTCAATAATAATAGGCCTTAGAGCCTCATTGTAACATAGTTTAGAGGCTAGTAGCCACCACATCTCTTCTCAGAGATAAGCTACCAACGCCCTAGCTAGTTTATTTCCATTCTATTTGTAAGCATATTTCAGTCATTTGTTAATAATGAAATGAAGACTTATTTCCGTTGCATCTCTGTGTTTATGTGTATTTCTGTATTTCATTTTTTTCCTACATAAATCCGGATCAGTGGTATCAGATCGATCTACTCATTCTCGATCCTTCTTTGCATGTCCCCAACGAGATCGGGGTATAAGGAGTTGGGGCTCAATCTAATTGAACCTTTGCAAGATCAGCCTCGCAAACCCCGACGACCGCCCATGGGGGAAGAAAAGAAATATGAGGGAGTAAGAGATCCTATCAAAATGTTGCTCGAGGAGACCCTCGAGAAACAAAGGAACGCGATGATGGACAACTTTGCCCAGATTCTTCAACGAATTCCGACCGGCGACGCATCGACATCCAGAAGCCACTCTGAAGGTTCCACTCCTTTTAAGGTACAAGTAAAATTTGAAATTACCATATCTGATGGCCAAATAGATGCAGATTCCATAGATAGATGGTTGAATCTGTTAGAAGGATATTTCTCGGTTCATGACTTTTTCGACCGAAAAAAGATTATTTTCGCACTCCTCAAAGCTGCCCCCCATGTCAAGGACTGGTGGGAAACCTACTCGGAGCAAGAGGGTGAGGGAGAACCCTCTTTGTTCTCGACAACACCCACTTGGAATTATTTTCGAGACACCATCAAGGAACAACATTATCCCATGGGGAGCTATCAGGACAAATACATACAATGGACTATGTTGCAGCAGCAAAGGGACCAAGATGTGCATGACATGACGAATCTGTTTCATACCCTACGCACAAAGTTGGGTATCAAAGATTCAGAGAAAAATTTGGTGTTAAAGTACCGTAGTTTTCTACATAGATACATTCAGGAGGAAATGGAGTTCCTCGACATCTCCTCACTTGGTGTGGCATACTGATATGCTGCCAAGATTGAGCAGAAGTTCAAACAGAAGAAGCAAGACTTTGGGTTTGCAAATCAGAAGCAAGGGAAAGGTACTCCCAAACCACATAACAAAGGACCAAGCCAAGGCAGGGTAGCCTAGGAAAACTCGCCAAAGCCACAAGAAAAGAACAACACCATGAAGCCAAGAAAGGACATGAGGAAGTGGTGTGAGCTCTGCTCACAACACAAGTGAGTGTCAGGACAAGAAGTCACTGGTAGCCGAGTTGAAGGCTTCTAAATCGGATGCATGCTCTGAATCTAAATCTGAACCTGACAAGGGGAATGACAGGGGGAAGTAGATTATCGATGTAGAGCCCAAAACCACCGTTTCCACCACGAAGATCCAGAAGGAGGAACCAGAAGATCCAGAGGAGGCAGAGCGTCTCTTCCATTCCAAGATGTGGGTAAAGGGTTCATCGTTGCAGTTCATTGTCGACAGCGGGAGCCAAAAGAACCTCATCTCGGTAGAGGTCATGAAGTGGTTGGGCTTGCCGACCACAAAACACCCACAACCATACACCATCAGGTGGTTTCACCGAGGACGGGACCTTTGTGTCAGTCAACAATGTCGCCTTCCCTACAACATCAAGCCCTTCACGGATGAGGTATCATGTGACATTGCTCCTCTTTATGTTTTTGATGTATTATTAGGCCAACCGTACTTGTGGAAGTGACATGTTGTGTATGAGTCTAGGCCTCGTGCTGTTATTATCACTTTGGGCAATAAGCTGTATAGGATACCGGAGATAGCATAGCCTACCACCATCTCTTTGGTTACTGCAAAACAATGTAGTAAGCCCATTTCCAAAACTAGGAAATTTGTTTTCCTTATGATCCACCCTCAGGGAAAGAGGAAGACTGTGGCCATGACCTCCAGACAAGGCCCCACTACACGAAAACAACAGATGGATAAGGTCATGGAGGAGTACGAGGACATCTTCACCTCCCCCGCAGGGGTTCCTCTACACTGTCAGGTCAAGAACCCCATCGATCTGACACCAGGTGCGTCGCTGCCCAATGGACGCATCTACCAGCACTCTGTCCTGGAGAATGACGAAATCAAGAGGCAGATTCAGGAGTTGTTGCAGAAAGGTCACATCCGGCTGAGTTCATCACCCTGTGGGAGCCTGATCGTATTGGTGCAGAAGAAGGATGAGAGTTGGAGACTCTGCATAGTCTATCGGGCACTGAACAAGATCACTGTCTGGAATAGGTACCCGATCCCATGGATTGATGACCTTCTAGACCAACTCAAGGGGGAAAAATATTTCAGCAAGATCGACTTGAAGTTTGGGTATCACTAGGTACCAATCGAACCCTCTGATGTGTGGAAGACTGCATTCAAATCCAAGGAGGGCCTTTTCGAATGGTTGGTCATGCCTTTTGGGTTGACAAATTCCCCTGCAACCTTCATGAGGCTAACGGATGACATCCTGTGGCCATTCACCAACTCATTTGTAGTGGTGTACTTGGATGACATTCTGATCTTCAGCTAGACTTGGGAAGAGCACCTCCACCATATCCGACAGGTCCTCCAAACACTACGAAAACACAAGTTGTGTGCCAATTTAGAGAAATGCACTTTTGGCATAACCTAGGTTCATTATCTAGGATACATTATTGATGAGTGGGGGGTGCAAGTGGATCCTTTAAAGATCCAAGTCATTCGAGATTGGCCAGCCCCAACCACCCTAACAAAGCTCTGCAGCTTTTTAGGTCTTTCCAATTTCTACCACAGGTTTTTGTTGGGATTATCTCATATCACTTGGCCCTTGAGTCAAGTCACCAAGGGAAGAGCTAAAGAAAACTTCTTTTGGTATGAATCTCAACAGAAGGCATTCGGGGAGTTGAAGCATCGCCTCTGCTCTGCACCAGTGCTCACATTACCAAAATTGCAATAACCATTTGAGATTGAGACAGATGCCTTTGATTATGCTATTGGGGAAGTCCTTACTCAACATGGGCATCCAGTGGTATATCACAGTGAGACACTTTCCAACACAGTCTGGAAGTATCCCACTTATGACAAAGAAATGTATTCCATTGTGCAGGCTTGTCGACAATGGAAGCATTACATTTTGGGAAAGGAAACGATCATCCACACAGACCACTGACCCCTGTAGTTCATACAGACACAAGGGAAGTTCCAGAACGATCACGATCAGAAGTGGTCCACATACCTGCAAAAGTTTCATTTGAACATTAAGTACAAAAAAGGCAGCACCAATAATGTTGTAGACTGCCTCAGTCGACCACCCATTGTGGCACTAACCACTGTGATCAACTCTTGTGGGCACGAGACTTCCGATTGGCTGCTTCTCTACACAAGTGATCCATAATTCGGCCACACATACAATATACTCTTGGAGGGTAAGCAAGTTCCCAATTTTCACCTCCAGGATGCCCTGCTTTGTCACTTGGGACACCTTTGTGTTCCTTCAAGCGAGCCTGCCAAGATGATTTGGGAGGCGCACTACAGTCGGGTCGCTGGGCATTTTGGGGTCGAGAAAATCATGGCAGTATTGCAAAAGTATTTCTATTGGCCAAGCCTTCGACAAGATGTCGGGAAGTACATCAAGTCCTATGCTGCTTGCACCATTGCCAAACCGACCATCAAGAAGCAAGACCTCTATACTCCGCTTCCTACCCCTAGTCGACCTTAGGAATCCATCTCTATGGATTACATGTCGGGCCTTCCTTCTACTAAGAATGGAAATGACCTTGCTTTTGTGGTCATCGATCGATTCTCAAAGATGTCCATTATGATGGCCTACAAGAAGAATATCACAGAAAAAGCCACTGCTAAACTCTTCTTTGAACGAGAGTGGGTACACTTTGGGATCCCACAGTCTATCATCTTAGATCGGGATAGTAGGTTCCTCAGTACATTTTGGTCCAGCCTCTGGTCGATGTTGGACACCAAGCTCACCAAGTCCACAGCTTTCCATACGCAAACTGATGGCCAGACAAAGGTCATCAATTGGATGATAATACACATTTTGTGCATGTACAATTCAAAGCATCCACGCACATGGGATGAGAGCCTCCCCTATTTACAACACAACTACAACCGGGCTCTCCATAGCTCAACTAGCCACAACCCCTTTCAAGTGGGCTTGGGATTCCAACCACTATGTCCCATTGACATAGCCATGCCATTTGTGGCAACTCAGGAAGATTCAACTCATGTCCAGTTTGAGGCGGATAAGGAAAAAAACTTTATTGAGCACATTCAACACATCCGCCAATAGGTTCATGACATCTTGGACAGAGCCAATTCTAAGTACAAGCAGCGACATGATCAACATCAGGTGCCACACAACTTCCAAGTGGGCGACAAAAAGTGGCTGCATTTGCAAAAGGAGCACCTCGCTGGACCCCACCGCAAGCTTCATCTACTCCAATATGGGCCGTAAATCCTCACCAAGGCTGTAGGGGAAAATTCCTTTGAGCTCATCATTCCATCATTACTTGGTCTGCACCCAGTGTTCAATGTGGACCGCCTTCGGCCCTACTTTCCACCTCTACTAGACACATCCGACATGGCAGA
Source organism: Picea engelmannii (assembly GCA_009831015.1). Taxonomy (NCBI): domain Eukaryota; kingdom Viridiplantae; phylum Streptophyta; class Pinopsida; order Pinales; family Pinaceae; genus Picea; species Picea engelmannii. The sequence continues at coordinate 13,424 of ML860065.1, forward strand.
ACAACTCACACCAACAGAGTTAAATCCAGACTGCATGGAACAAGACAGAATTGATCAGATCATGGATACATAGATCAAGCACACCTGAAAACAAAGGATACCACTATATAGAGTTGTCAAAGAAGGCGAATTCCTTCACCAAGGCAAATGGCTCACTAGGGACCAAGTTCAACAAAAGTTTCCTCATCTCATGGAGGAACTCAATTTAATGGGGACCATTGATTCCTAAGGGGGGAGGAATGATCCAAGTGGATATTGGTCACCACCCACCTATTCCACTTTGATCCCACCATTGCTTCTTTCAATTTTTCAATTTTCGCATAGTTCACTATTTTTAGCAGTTTTTTGGGTCCTGAATTTCCGGAGCCGTTTTGAGGCCTTAAACGAAGTTTTTTGGGAAAATGGGGAGCAACATGGGTTGTAGATCATCCTTGATCACCCAAAATTTGTAGTCCTCGGATATATATTTCTAATGAGGTATAGAACGCGTCAAAATGAGATCGTATGCCAAAGTTACGTCCCCGAGAAGTTGATGTACCAACTTACCCAAACGGGGCCCATAGTCTTGGTGTTTCATCTCCTAGGGTTAGGTATTTGGATGTTTAGGGTTTTCCATTGTTTCTCAATAATAAGAGGTAGTCGAGCCTCATTGTAACATATTTTAGAGGCCAGTAGCCGCCACATCTCTTCTCAAAGATAAGCTACCAAGGCCCTAGCTAGTTTATTTCCATTCTATTTGTAAGCATATTTCAGTCATTTGTTATTAATGAAATGAAGTCTTATTTCCACTGCATCTTTGTGTTGATGTGTATTTCTATATTTCATTGTGTTCCTACATAAATCCGGATCAGTGGTATCAGAACAGTCTGCTCATTCTCGATCCTTCTTTGCATGCCCCAACAAGATCGGGGTATAAGGAGTTGGGGTTCGATCTGGTTAAACCTTTGCAAGATCAGCCTCGCAAACCCCGACGACCGCCCATGGGGGAAGAAAATAAATATGAGGGATCAGGAGATCCTGTCAAAATTTTTCTCAAGGAGGCCCTCGAGAAACAAAGGAACACGATGATGGACAACTTTGCCCAGATTCTTCAATGGATTCTGACTGGCGGCGCATCGACATCCAGAAGCCACTCTGGAGGTGCCACTCCTTTTAAGGTACAAGTAAAATTTGACATTCCCATATTTGACAGCCAAATATATGCAGATGTCATAGATAGATGGTTGAATCTGTTAGAAGGATATTTCTTGGTTCATGACTTTTTCGACCGAGAAAAGATTATTTTCGCACTCCTCAAAGACGCCCCCCATGTCAAGGACTGGTGGGAAACCTACTCGGAGCAAGAGGGCGAGGGAGAACCCTCATTGTTCTTGGTTTCACCCACTTGGAATTCTTTCTGAGACTCCATCAAGGAACAATATTATCCCGTGGGGAGCTATGAGGACAAATACATACAATGGACTACGTTGCGGCAACAAAGGGACCAAGATGTGCATGAGATGACGAATCTGTTTCATACCCTATGCACAAAGTTGGGTATCAAAGATTCAGAGAAACATTTGGTGTTAAAGTACCGCAGTTGTCTACACAGATACATTCAAGAGGAAATGGAGTTCCTCGACATCTCCTCACTTGGTGTGGAATACCGATATGCTGCCAAGATTGAGCAGAAACTTAAACATAAGAAGTGAGACTTTGGGTTTGCAAATCAGAAGCAAGGGAAAGGTACTCCCAAACCGTAGAACAAAGGACCAAGCCAAGGTGGGGCAGCCCAGGACAACCCACCAAAGCCACAAGCAAATAACAACACCATGAAGCCAAAAAAGGACACAGGGAAGTGGTGTGAGTTCCGTAAGAGCTCCACTCACAACACAAGTGAGTGTCGGGCCAAGCAGTCACTGGTAGCCAAGTTGAAGGCTTCTAAATCGGATGCATGCTCCAACTCTGAATCAGAACCTGACAAGGGGAATGACAGGGGGAAGCATATTATCGATGCGGAGCCCAACGCCACCATTTCCACCATGAATATCCAGAAGGAGGAACCAGAAGATCCAGAGGAGGCAGAGCGTCTCTTCCATTCCAAGATGTGGGTAAAGGGTTCCCTGTTGCAGCTCATTGTCGACAATGGGAGCCAGAAGAACCTCATATCGATAGAGGTTGTGAAGCGGTTGGGCTTGCCGACCACAACACCCCCACAACCATACAACATTGGGTGGTTGCACCAAGGACGGGACCTCCGCGTCAGTCAACAATGTCGCCTTCCCTACAACATCAAGCCCTTCACAGATGAGGTATTATGTGACATTGCTCCTCTTTATGTTTCTGATGTATTATTAAGCCAACCATACTTGTGGAAGTGACATGCTGTGTATGAGTCCAGGCCGTGTGTTGTTATTATCACTTTGGGCAATAAGCTGTACATGATACCGGAGATAGCACCACCTACCACCATCTCTTTGGTTACTGAAAAACAATGCAGTAAGCTCATTTCCAAAACCAGGAAATTTGTTTTCCTTATGATCCACCCTCAGGGAAAGAGGAAGACTATGGCCATGACCTCCAGACAAGGCCCCATTGCATGAAAACAACAGATGGATAAGGTCGTGGAGGAGTACGAGGACATCTTCACCTCCCCCACAGGGGTACCTCTACACTATCAGGTCAAGCACCCCATCGAACGGACCCCAGGTGCACTGCTTCCCAATGGACCCATCTACTAGTGCTCTATCCCGGAGAATGATGAAATCAAGAGGCAGATTTAGGAGTTGTTGCAGAAAGGTCACATTCGACCGAGTTCATCGCCCTGTGGGAGCCCGATCATATTGGTGTAGAAGAAGGATGGGACTTGGAGACTCTGTATTGACTATCGGGCACTGAACAATATCATTGTCCGGAATAGGTACCCGATCCCATGGATTGATGACCTTCTGAACCAACTCAAGGGGGGGAAATATTTCAGCAAGATCAACTTGAAGTCTGGGTATCACCAAGTACCAATCGAACCCTCTGATGTGTGGAAGACTACATTCAAATACAAGGAGGGCCTTTTCGAATGGTTGGTCATGCCTTTCGGGTTGACGAATGCCCCTGCAACCTTCATGAGGATAATGGACGACATCTTGCAGCCATTCACCAACTCATTTGTAGTGGTGTACTTGGATGACATTCTGATCTTCAGCCAAACTTGGGAAGAGCACCTCCACCATATCCGACAGGTCCTCCAAACACTGCGACAACACAAGTTGTGTGTCAATTTGGATAAATGCACTTTTGAAATAACCCAGGTTCAGTATCTGGGATACATTATTGATGAGCGGGGGCTGCATGTGGATCCAACAAAGATCCAAGTCATTCAGGATTGGCCCTCCCCAACCACCCTAACAGAGATCCACATCCTTTTAGGTCTTGCCAATTTCTACAACAGGTTTGTGTTGGGATTCTCTCGTATCACTTGGCCCTTGAGTCAAGTCACCAAGGGAGGAGCTAAAGCAAAATTATTTTGGTCTGAATCTCAATAGAAGGCGTTCGGGGAGTTGAAGCATCGCCTCTACTCTGCACCAGTGCTCACATTACCAGACTTGCAACAACCATTTGAGATCGAGACAGATGCCTCTAACTATGCTATTGGGGCAGTCCTTACTCAACATGGGCATCCAGTGGCATATCACTATGAGACACTTTCCAACACAGTCCGGAAGTATCCCACTTATGACAAAGAAATGTATTCCATTGTGCAAGCTTGTCGGCAATGGAAGCATTACATTTTGGGAAAGGAAACAATCATCCACACAGACCACTGACCCCTGCAGTTCATACAGACACAAGGGAAGTTGTAGAATGATCGCCATCAGAAGTGGTCCACATACCTGCAACAATTTCATTTGAACATTAATTAAAAAAAAGGCAGCACCAATAATGTTGCAGACTGCCTCAGTCGACCACCCATCGTGGCACTAACCACTGTGCTCAGCTCTTGTGGCCACGAGACTTATGATTGGCCGCTTCTCTACACAAGTGATCCAGAATTCGGCCACACATACAATACACTCTTGGAGGGTAAGCAAGTTCCCAATTTTCACCTCCAGGATGCCCTGCTTTGTCACCTGGGACACCTTTGTGTTCCTTCAAGCGAGCATGCCAAGATGATTTGGGAGGCGCACTATAGTCGGGTAACTGGGCATTTCGGGGTGGAGAAAACTGTGGCAGTACTGCAAAAGTATTTCTATTGGCCGAACCTTCGACAAGATGTCAGGAAGTACATCAAGTCCTGCGCTACTTGCACCATTGCCAAACTGGCCATCAAGAAACAAGGTCTCTGTAATCTGCTTCCTACCCCCAATCGACCTTGGGAATCCATTTCTATGGATTACATGTTGGGCCTTCCTTCTACTAAGCATGGCAATGACTGTGTTTTTTTGGTCATCGACCGATTCTCGAAGATGTCCATTATGATGGCCTGCAAGAAGATTATCACAACAGAAGCCACTGCTAAACTCTTCTTTGAACGAGTGTGGGTACACTTTGGGATCCCACAGTCTATAATCTCAGATCGGAACAGTAGGTTCCTTAGTACATTTTGGTCCAGCCTCTGGTTGATCTTGGACACCAAGCTCACCAAGTCCACAACTTTCCATCCACAAACTGATGGCCAGACAGAGGTCATCAACCAGATGATTGTACACATTTTGCGCATGTACAATTCAAAGCATCCATGCACATGGGGTGAGAGCCTCCCCTATGTACAACACAGCTACAACCGAGCTCTCCATAGATCAACTACCCACACCCCCTTTCAAGTGGGCTTGGGAATCTAGCCACTATGCCCCATTGACATAGCCATGCCATTTGTGGCTACTCAGGAAGATTCAACTCATGTCCAATCTGAGGCGGATAAGGCAAACAAATTCATTAAGAACATTCAACACATCCTCCAATAGTTTCATGACATCTTGGACAGAGCCAATGCTAAGTACAAACAACGACATGATCAACATCGGGTGCCACACAACTTCCAAGTGGGCGACAAAGTGTGGTTGCATTTGCAAAAGGAGCGCCTCGCTGGACCCCACTGCAAGCTTCGTCCGATCTGATATGGGTCGTACACCCTCACCAAAGATGTAGGGGAAAATGCCTTTGAGCTTAGCATTCCTCCATTACTTGGTCTGCACCCAGTGTTCAATGTGGACCGCCTTTGGCCCTACTTTCCACCTCTACTAGACACATCCAACATGGAAGAATAACTCACACCAACATAGTTAAATCTAGACTGCATGGAACAATCCAGAACTGATCAGATCATCGATACACAGATCAAGCACACCCGAAAAAAAAGGATACCGCTATATCGAGTTTTCAAAGTAGGCCAACTCCTTCACCAAGGCAAATGGCTCACCAGGGACGAAGTTCAATAGAAGTTTCCTCATCTCATGGAGGAACTCAATGCAATGGGGACCATTGCTTCCTAAGGGGGGAGGAATGATCCAAGTGGATATTGGTGGCCACCCACCTATTCCACTTGGACCCCCACCATTGCTTCTTTCAATTTTTTAGTTTCTGCACAGTTTACTATTTTTAGC
>ML860067.1:0-22564 GCA_009831015.1 Picea engelmannii
TCACCTGAAAGTATGAATCTAACCATGTGATTACATGTGTTGAAGTCGAACATGGTAGAAACCACTTGATTACTGGTCATTGATGAAACCATTAACAAGTGCGAGGGAAATCACCATTAATGTCAATGACTCCCAAGGTACACTAGTACAATCCACCGAATGTGAATAAATGAGTTGAGGTCGAACATTCAACGAAATCTCCCGATCAGGGGTCAATGAAGAAAACCCACTGTCGAAAGCGAGGAAAATTGCCATTGAGGAATGCAAGTTCCAAGGTACCAAATAATTTCTAAGTCTTGTTTCTGGATAATGAGCTGGAGTCGACGAAACAAAACTCGTCACAGGAGGGCCCTGATGTATCCCCCATCAATGACACAAAATGAGTAACAGATTTTGAAGGTAGAACAGAGTATGATTTAAGTTGAACTGGACACAGGGAAGGCCGACACAGAGATAATGGAGAACTGCAGATGGCCGACTCGATAGAGGCTTTGGGTGAACTTCTCTTGAACATATGAATGACACGACCAATGATTTGGTAGCATTGACTCATAGACGACTCAGGATATGACCTTATATCAAATCGAATGAGAGACAAATGGATTTCCCAAACCGGCTTCAGATAACGAATAAGAGGGTGTCATGTTCAAGAACAACACTTACTGCCAATAATATGAATATGACAACACATCCCTTTCCCAAAATTTCCCCCACCATTTCTGGCGAGTACCTCTTTATTTTTACGCAAGATTGAGGAGGATAACATATGCTTGTTGATGTAAGCTCATCCTTCGGATGAGTCCTTCAGAGTATGTTTAACGAACCCTAGGAAGGAGTGGTTCGGTCCCATTACGGGTATGTTGATGTTTGTTTAATGAGTCCAAAGATAGAAAACTCGAAGGTTTTTCATGATTATAGAGTCTGGAAAAACACTTAAAAGAGGACTCTCTCAATTCCTTTTTCGTAAAATAGTCTGATGAGACCGAAAAAGAGATAAATTATTGCCCAACAGACACTTTATTCAAATACTTTAATGAGCGTGAAAATAGCAAGGTCGCTCAACGATCTTTTCATGTTTAGAGAGTCTGAAAAGAGCTTAAAGTGGACTCCAGGGGGTTCCTTTTTCGTGTAACCTTGTCGAGCCTGAAAAAGTGATAAAAGTGTGCTCGATCACGTTCTCATGTATTTTCGAGCATGAGAACGTACAAAAACCAAGCTCGAGGTTTTGTGCAAAAAACCATAAAAACAACTTAAACGTGCGATGAAAAAGATAAAAATATTCGTACCCTTGTGTATGAACGTCGAATTCGTCATGTCTGTAAAAGTCGCACTCATAAGGGTATTAGGAATTAGGTTTTAATAAATAAAACAATTATAAAAGCCCACAAAAAATGGTAAAAGTAAATATAAGTGGGTAAAAGTTCTTTTTACCATAGTCATTTGTAACTTTGCCAATATTTTAGACCAAAACCCCTCTTTTGCCCTTGAATTTCGGCGCTCAATTGTGGGAGGTATGATCATCCATTCGACGAATTGTCTCCGACAGTGAGGTAAGATCCTTGCCTTCTATCCTTTCATAGTTTAATTTTTCATTTTCATTGTTAAAATTCATGTTTTTGAGTTTGTTTTAGGGGTTAAAATTGCGCTTAGCCATTCTCGCAGGCCAACCATACGGGACCTGCAAGAATGCATCATTATCGTAGGTGGGCCTAAAGGCACCTGCGAGAACCTCGCACTGTGCCTAAAGGGCGCCTGCGAGAACCACAAAGTGAAAAATTTCTTTGAAGTTTGCTCAATGAAAAAGATACCAAGTGTTGAAGAGAGTTGCTGACCTTCTTCTTATGTGTCTTATGTAGGCATTTGGCTATCACCATGGTTCTGGAATGGCGTGAAAGAGAGCATGAAGAAGATGATGCTATTGCCGGGAATAACCCAGGCTCCATTGCTTCTTTGTGAGACTGTGGTCTCCTGAAATTCTTTCGTATCCTGGGTATGAGGGCCCAAGTCAGGCTATTGGAGTACCTCGTGCATATGTGGGATGTGGACCAACAAGTTTTCCACGTGGGGGTCCACACATTGTCCTTGGATATCGAGGACATTTAATTCTTGATAGGACTGTCATGGCATGGGTACCATGCTATCTTAACTAGTAGCAGAGGTGGTGGGCTGCCTATGAGTGAATACTGCCATTTGTACTGTGTTCTAGAGGCGAAAAGGAGCAAGAGAAAAGTGGCCATTTGGGGGGTGCATGATTTGAACCTTCGCACTATTTTGTTCACCATTGCTTGTATGTCTGGGAGTGTTGCTCCTCACATGGCTCTCCAGAGCTACTTTCAGTATGCCATAGAGTGTACTGAGCCTTGGGTCTTTAACTGGGCAGACACAGTCCTTCGTAGCGTGAAGAGGCAGTTGACCAAATGCAGGAGAGGCGACCTAAAGAAATTCAGGTACGGGTCTTTGTTGGTGTCCTTATTTCATGAGATGGTTCCCTTGATGAGGTTGCAGGTTGAGTGGGGTTTACTGGCTCCAGAGGATCCAAGAATGCTGAGGTGGTGTCACCTCATGGCCCGACACGTAGCTGGACCAATCATCAAATACAATGATGCCTACTTTGACTGGTTGCGACCACAGATGTTGATGGTTGATGATTATGTCTATGCCGGGTTGGACTTCCAAGGATATTCGGACTTGGCCCTACCCGAGGGTGCCCAGTGGGGAGATCTTGGTAAGAAGTACACATTTTTTACTTTTTCAATGTTTTTGTGAATTTTATCATATGCAAATGTTTTTATGTTCGTCCAAGGTCTAATTACAAAACTTCTTTTTAAACGACACAGGTGTGGGGCCTTATCGACCACCTGGTACTTCTCCTATTCAGCGACGAGGAGAGGTGGCTCTAGTGCTAGGATGGGACGCTGAAGATTATGAAGCAGTGGAACAAAATTTAGAGGGTTTGACAACAAACATTCCAGACATGCCTCTTGGAGAGGTTCCACGGCGTTATCAACGTCATACGGTGGGAGTGTCAGAGTCCATTGGTCGACTGCTTCATAGGGTTACCCAGGCAGTCATGTGTTACCGTGAATTTCATCCATGACGTCACTTTGTAGAAGCTATGAGCTTCAGATTTTGAAATTTTGGTCCTCGGACAAAACTTTTTTGTAAAAAAAATTTGATCGTTATATATACATACGGCTTCTACCGGTTGATCTTGTGTTGTGTGAAAGTTGATGTGATTGATTTATAAATGACTCAAATGTCTGTCTAAAACATAATTAGCTAATGCATCAATTAATGTATTTAAACATCTAGGAATATGTTGATACTCAATATAATCAAAATAACGTTCCAAGAGGCGAATTCGCAAATACACCCGTAACAAAGTAGGACTTTGAATATCATAGAAATTACTTAATTGTAGTACTGCGAGCTGCGAATCGAGTCGCACAACCAAGTGATGGATACCGAGCTAGATAGCATCAATCAACAATTTGATAATGAAGCTATACTCTGCAATATTGTTGGTCGCACGACCGAGGTACACACCTCGTAAAGTGACAAGTTCGTTTGTAGGGGCGTAAATTTCCCATGCAGCAGAAGCAAGGTTCTGAGTACTACGGCTAACGCCATCAGTGAAGCCAAAGTAGGGTAGCGAAGAATCCGACATCTGGAAATCAAACACAATGTCACATAAGGGCAGAGACCAGATAACGACAAAAGCAAACTACAGTAACACACAAGAAGTATGATACAATAAAAATACAAGTACTCGTGCACAGGTTATCTTATGCATAGTACTTCTTCAAGTACAACCCATTTCTGGGTTCACTCAAAGGGATACCATCGTAATCTACTAACTCGTAAGCTCATTTTTCCAAAACTCCTCTGACGATATAAGGACCTCGCCACATGGCTTCAAATTTTCCAGCTCCTAGCATATCTCGATCTTGTTCGTAGAGGAGAACCAGATCTCCTTCGGAGAAAACGCTAGGCTTGACATGTTTGTCGTATCGGGACTTGACATGTTTCTTCTGGGCTTCTATGACTAGGGTAGCATCGCGTCGAGTTTCGTCTAATCGCATAAGATACAATAGATGTTCTTCCTCAGTAGTAGTGTTTGGTAGGAGTTCAATAACTAGTTTTAAAGAGGGTATCTCACATTTGATCAGGAGAATGGCTTCCAAACCAGAGACTAACCGGAAAGGTGTAAACCCAGTAGCAGACTTAACGGATGTCCTGTAAGCCCACAATGTTGAAAACAACATTGTGTGCCAACTTGTTTTGTGAATCCCTATCATTCTTCAGAGCATAGTTATGAGAACTTTGTTAATCGCTTCGACTTGGCCATTGGCTTGTGGGTAATAGGGCGTTGAGTTTTTGTGGCGAAGACCCAACTTTTCAGTGAGTTTGGACATCATGAAGTTTCTAAAGTGGCTACCGTGATCAGTGACGATAGCCCGAGGAACACTAAAACGAGCTATGATGTGATTAAAAATGAATAATGTTGCGGTCTTTCCAGTATTGTCAAATTTCGGCATCGCCTTGGCCCATTTCATAAAATAATCTACGGCTACAATAATGTATCCATGCCCCTCGGCCGAGTGGGGGTGAAATGTCATGAAATAGATGCCCCATTTCGCAAAGGGACCAACAGAGACCACAGGATGAAGAGGAGCGGGATGTGATTGTATCTTATGATTATAGGTCTGGCAAGCGTGGCATTTTTGGATGACGATTATGCAATCATTAAATAAAGAAGGCCAAAAATACCCTACTGGTAAGATCTTATGGGCAGTAGCATACCCAGACATATGACCACCATAGGCTCCAGAATGACATTCATTTAAGTCTTTCTCAGCTTCATCGAACGTGAGGCAGCGTCGGAAAATTGAGTCAATCCCACGACGATAAAGAGTATCCCAGAGGATAATATATTGACGGGCTTGGTAGCGTATTCGACACCGGTCAGTACTAGACAAATTGGGTCGGAAAGTCCAGGTTTGGAGATATATGATGATATCGCCATACCAAAGATCATTGGAACTAATGAGGAAAAGGGATTCATCAGGTAATGAATCGGCCGCTACATTTTTCATTTCAGAGTAGGGAAAGTTGCATATCAACTCGAAAAACGCTAAGGACTTCTTGGATTTGGCTCATTCGAATTCCAAGTCAAACTCCTGGAGTATCACTATCCATTTGGAGTATTTTCCCCCTAGCAATTGACGTGTGAGAATGTGTTGCATAGGGTTGCAGTTAGAAATCACTGTAGTCTTGCGAGAGAGGATATAGTGCCGGAAATGTTGAACTTCTTGGACGGCTGCCAAGGCCAGTTTTTCGACATGTAGATACTTGGTTTCGGTAGGCGTTAGACTTCGACTCAAGTAATAGATAACATGTTCGTCATGAGAATAATTCTCTTGGACAGGAACCATAGCAATGGTGTAATCCGAGGCTGCGAGGTAGAGGAAATAATCGTGATCGTAATCGGCGGGGAAGAGAAGTGGAGCACGTGTCAGGGACAGTTTCAAAGCTTCGAAGGATTTGTTTGCGATGGTATCCCATACGAACTTCGACCCCTTTTTGAGGAGTCGCATAAATACACGAGTTATCTCGGCATAGTTCGGGATGAAACGACGAAGAAAGTTTTCTTTCCCTTGCAAACTTTATGACTGGCAAAGTGTAGAAGGAGGAGGGAGATTAAGGATTGGCTCGACCTTTAATGGATCTACCCTGATCCCTTGACACGAAACAATAAAGCCTAGAAGTCGGCCAGATTCCACGTAGAAAACGCACTTGTGAGGATTCAAGCGTATATGGTAAAACCGATAGCGGATGAAAATGGATCGGAGGTGGATTGGATGATCGAATCGGTGCATGGAATGAGTGGGTAAGTCGTCAAGATATGGTTGTACGATGTGCTTGATATCATGGAAGGCATAAGACATAGCGCGTTGAAAAGTTGCGCCAATGTTCTTGAGACCGAAAGGAAGTTTTTGATAGGCGAAAGTGCCCCAAGGACAAATAAAATCCGTCTTGTGTTGATCCTCGGGAACAATATTGATTTGATTATATCCAGAGAAACCATCCATCAGAGAGAAGATTTCACTTCTAGCGCAATCGTTGACAATCTGATCGACGAAGGGGGTAGGAAAGTTGTCCTTAGGATAATCTTTGTTGATATCCCTATAATCAACGCATACGCGGATTGTGCCTTGTTTCTTGTCGATCAGGACAAGATTGAAAACCCAGTCAGTGAGGGCCACCGGGTAAATAAAGCCATCTTTGAGAAGTTTCTCAACTTCAAGCTTGATAGCAGCCACTTTACGTGGGTGAACTATATGAAGGTGTTGCCGGACGGGTTTAGCGTCTGGGTATGTCTTGATCTCATGTATCACAATGTCGGGGTCAATACCCGGAATTTCTTCGTAGCTCCAGGTGAAGACATCACGAAACTCTTTGAAAAGTGATGTGTAGGTGACGATTTTGTCAAGGGAACACGAAGCTCCGATATGCACATTTTCAACAATTCCAGGTTTGATGGATATGTCAAGGGGAATAGTGGGTGAGATATTGCTTAAGTTCCCTTCGGAAAACACATCGTGTGTGGACTCAAGAACGGTTGAAATGACGACAATGGTCAATGGGGTCAAGATCCATTGGTATTTCTCAATGGTATGTTTCTCCACAAAGAGGATGGAATGGTGATGTCCATCATCCCAAGAGGTGTCTTCCATGACAAACATGATCATCTTGTCTATGGGAAAAATGACACGGAAAGGATCTGGAGATAATTCATCAAGAGGGGGGGTAGAGGGGGTTGCTGATTGAATGGCCTGATAGGCAGTTTCGACCGGACTCAAAGGCATTTCGTCGCCGTAACGAAGATGATCGCCAGGGTCAGGTACCATCCATGGGTCATGAGACACAGGGGTTCCATGAATCAAGGTGGAGATCATGTTGATTGAAGAAACATATGATTGTGGAACATCAGGCGGTGGAATGGGGAAAGTACCCATTAACGAAGAGTCTTTGAGAAGACCTACACCGACGTTTTCGTAACAGGGAGTGGTTTTGACGATGAACGGTATGTTTCCAGTATGCGTATCCAAGTTAAAGAAGGCTAATTGGTCTACGGTGATGACCTTTCTTTGATGTGGGAAACGTACAACACGAAAAAGAGTCAACACAACTGTGCGCATGGAATCGATCCAACTACGGAAAAGAAGAAGATTGTAATCGAGAGGAGTGTCAAAGACCTCCACTTCAACTTGGCCATTTTTCCTTCTAGCGTGATTGGCAACGAGGGAAGAAAACCATAGGGCTTAAAACTGGAGCCATTGAAGGCTTTGAGAGTGTTATGGGATTTAGTCAAAGAGGGAGAGATGATGGATTTCCAGCAGGTAATAGACATGACACACGTCGAGGCACCCTTGTCAATAACGGTTCTACAAATGTTTTTGTCGGAGACAATCACTTGGATTTGGAATGCAAGTTGAGGGGGTAACCTTGGAATGTGATCTTCCAAGTAAAAAATTATTAAATTCATGTCCGTCGGGTCGATTCCACCGATAGCTTTAAACAGTGCCTTCCGTTGTGTGGGACAACTTTGAAGGACTTCAAGGGCTGACATCACAGAAGGTGCTTGGGCCAGATCTTCAACAATGTTGTAGTTCTGGGTAGCATGAGCATGAGGATTGAAAGCCGATTTCCAAACGATGCCCTTTGGAGGGGGTCGAAGAACTGTGTCAAGGATTGGTCGTTCGAGATGAAGAGGACCATTGGTAGGTGGAGTCGCAGGAGAGGGTTGTACCAATGAAGGAGGTATATCATCAACCTTCTATTTAGACGGAGAATAATCTTTGGCTCGAGTGGTGAGTGCAATGTCATTCTTCTTTGAATCGATAGTACACATCAATACATAGGACATAGTAGAAGGGGAAGGTTGGTCATGAATGACCAATTCGGCCTGTTGTTGAGAGGGGAAGGGTTGGGACAAAACGGTCGGAGCAGGTGGTTTCAGGGCTCCTTGAAGGAACTTAGTGACCTCAACGCATCATGGGAAATCCTTCGTGTAGTGATCATCACCACAGATAAGGGAAGGGTATCGAGGTTTGCACTTATCCCTATCGTCAATAGGCAAAGTTTTGGTTTTCTCTGCTTGTAAAGTATTTTTGTCCTCCTTATTCTTACCCTTTCCCTTTCGAGATTTGTTTTTACCGGCTGGGGGAGATTGAATTGCATTTACCTCAGAAGTCTTGTCGGTGGGAGGGGTAGGGGACAGAGCATTTTGAACATTAAAAGAAGCAGGTTTGGGGTTGGTGCTTGAGGTAGAATGTGGTTGGGCATGGAAAGTGCCAATCACATCGTCGGCTGCATGAGAAGCAGCTGGAGTAGTTGAAGTGGTGGAAGTGGAAGGACGAGGTGCATCAGGGAGTAAGTCATAAAGGGTACATGTTTGTGAGTAAACAAGGTCGAGGTATTGAGCATGACTTATGGCCTATTCTTCAGTGACAACTCCACCCATGGTGATGTCATGAGCGATGTCGTTCACAAATGATTTTGTGAACCACTCTACCAGCAATTGATCAAGAAGTTTGAGTTTGATGAGACGTCGTCTCCGTCACCACTCATGAATGTGACCGGATATATGAGTGGCTTTGGTTTGTTTGAAAGAACTCAAAATATTGGTCCCCGTTTCATAACGGATCGGTAACTGGTAGGGGTGCGAAAATCCATAGCTAGGGTGTTGAATTTGGTGAAGAAAACTCATGGTAATTCTATATACCACTTCATGGCAGAACCCGTGAGAGTTCTTTGAAAAAGACGTAAACGAATAGAGTCATCCATCAAGGAGTTGGATGAGAACCAGAGGTGAAAAGTCATGACGTGATTGTTCGGGTCCTCTCCCGCTTTTCCATTGAATTTAGGGATGTCCAATGGTAGCTTGGCTGGTATAGTGGGCCATTGGGGAGAGTGACGGATTGGGTCATTTAAAATCCTCGACAGATCCGGGAGGTCCAAAGTGGCCAAGAAGGGTAACTGTCTATTCACATGTGGGTATTGGTGGCTTTGGGGAGTGAGTCTCATTGGCATACTAGTGGGACCATAAGCAGTCTGCATATAATGCGAAGACCCAGGCAAATTCGGTGGTTGTTGTGGCGGAAATTAGCTCATGGGATTGTATCCTTGAATAAGGATGTGAGTTTGAGCATTCGAGCCCCAAATAGGATTGGATGTACCTGGATATGGTTGGCCTATACTAGGGGGTATAACAGATGTAGCTGGAAGCTGGTGCCCCCCAGTCGATTGAGGATTATGTTGTATCAGATGGTTCCAATACTGGGCCAAGGATGGAGGTATGTTTTGTCCATAGGGTGGGGTCGGTGGGGGTTGTCCTCCAATCGGGGATTGTGTTCCAATTGGGGGTTATGTTCCAATTAGGATTTGCATTCCAATAGGAATTTTCCCTACAAGGGGGGGTTGAGTCAAACCTCCTTGGTGAAATTGTCCACCAACAGGAATCTGGTAATTTGGTGTGAATGACGGAATAGTGCCACTAGGATTAGTGTTGTCGGTAGAGGACGAGAAAGGTCCTCCTAAGGGGGGTTGAGGAAGTGTCGGAATGAAGCTGAGAGGAGAGTGCCCAAAAGAAGAGGGACCACTAGGAGTTCCGTATGGGGTTTGCGTAGGAGTGGGAATAGAAGCATTCAATGCACGGTATTCGGCTAGAAGCGTCGGGGTGACACTGGGCGAGAGCGACGTGTCGATGGGGGCTTGACTAGCCGCTGTAATCCAGGTGTGAATACTCGTAGTGTCTATGTAATTGACCATTTCTATAGGGACGGTCAAGATGTGGTCAGCTCGCGGAACTTCTGTACCAAGAAAATAATAAGCAGTAGTAAAAGGGATTGTGTTTGGGTCAAAGGTTTCGGGGAATGCAGGTGAGATGGTGATTTCAACGCCTGATCCTACACCAAAAAGATCCTTTCTAAAAAAGTCAGCATACCAAAAAGGATCTTGGCCCTCAGGTCCTGGAAAGGGTCCAGTCAGTGATTCAGAAGATAACACAACTCAGTCTCTGGAAGAATTCACTTGCATAATACGTCTCTCAGAATTGGGGTGAAGTCGAAATTCCTCTCGAGTATTGGTAATTCAGAACCGTTCTAGAGAGTCAGTTCTTTCCACTTGTTGAGTGGTGACGTCTTGGACTTCACTCTGTTGAGGAGAGCCCTCCTGTGAGATTGTAGGCAGGGGTTGAGAACCTTCTAGGTTTTCTGGAGGTAAGCCCTGCATTCTACGTGAATGATGTGGAGGGTCTATTGTGAACGAGTTACAAACTTACGAAGAAAGTCCTATGGTCAACTTGGGTAAACAAACAACACGTGCTAGTAAACAAAATCTAGGAAACAATACCAAGCAAACAAGACCTTCTAATTTCGAAGTCACTAGTTGGTAATGAAATCCAATGTCGCAACAACGAGATGAGAAGGGGATGGGATAGGGTGGAAAATTTACGTTGACGACCTGCTTAACGAACTTACACCCTGGTGCAAGCTCCCACACATAATCGTGGGTATACCCTCCAAGGAGCTCGAGTGATTTTGGCCAACGTCGATTCCAGGTACCGTGAAGACTTGCCCCTTCATAGTCACCTTGTGTAAGACCATAAGAAGATAGGCTACTAAGGTTACCACCGACAACAAAAAATCTTGGGGGAACAGTCGACAATCCGATCCACATGCAAGGGCAGGGTATCTAGTCCAAAATCAACTTAAGAGGCTTCCACTCATCACTGTGGGTATACCTCTAAGTGACCCCCGTAATACGTGCAATCTCTACACTGATATCAACAAAGTAGGGTGAGTAACTCTGTCAATATCAATGCAACCTTGGGTTTGACCCTTGTGTGAGAAGGGTTTCCCAGGACAAAATGTTGTAAATGGAATTTGACACTCCTTAACACAAGATGCTATTGTGTGTTTTGTGTTTTGGAGAGTGTATCTCTCTGCCTATTCCAAAGCGCTATCCTAGATAATTGTTGGTGTAATAGAGCCCTAGAAAAGAGTTACTAGTTAAATTTTAAAATTGCGCAATGTTGTTAAGGGTTGTTGTTACTTAAAGGAAACAGAGATGAAACCGATGTTGTGTGAGACTCTGACCCAACAATGCATAGATAAGAATGAAATATATCAATTTTCTTTCGATGAATCCTATGTACAGGAGGGAAAGAGAAGTGTTCCGGAACAATATTGAACTACGATACACAATTTTCTTTAAAATGCAATATCAACGAATGATGCAATAATGACAATTCTCTATTTGTTCGTTTTCAACAATTTCAACAATTGATTTTCAATATTTTCAAAACGAAAATGATTTTGAAAGAAAAATGTTTTTTACTTTTCAAAAAGGATCTACACCAAGGTGGTGGAAGTAAGGAAAAACAATAACTAATGAAAAAGCAATAAACAAAACCCAAACCAATCTTTCAATGGAGACAAAAATGACAAGAAAACAAGACTAGTCTTTTCAATTTCATGAGAACAATGATCTTCCAAATAATGAGCAAATGAGAAAGACAAAGAATCCCAATTGTTAAACCGATCACCGGCTCCTAACCAAACAAGTACTCAGATTCCAGGATCAGAGAGTATATCCTTGCTAAGAAAGGTCAAGAGATGAGAGTTGAGAAAAATATGGACATGAAGAGCCTTTGATTTTCGAAGACTGATCGTGCACAAAATATGAAGTCAAGAAAACATTAACCAGTGGTCCAAGAAGTTATTTTCAGACACCTATACTGATCTGGGCATCTGAGCATGCAAAAATCTTGAATCCAAAAATTTTAAAAGAGGGTTCGCAGGCTATTAGTAATACACAGTGAGAGAATGGAGCATTCTCGCAGGTTAGCATTGAAAAGGGTGCGAGAACCTCGCACTGGACTTAAAGGTAGAGTGCGAAATCAAGGTGTTCTCGCAGGCCACTGTGGGGTTCAGTGCGAGATGGCCTGAAACTAGGCAAAATTTTGGAAAAAGAGAAAAAATTTGAAGGGACTTCTAGACCCAGGGAGTCTATCAGGGTGTCCTGAAGACTCAGAGATTGATAGAAATGAAGAAAGGTAAGGCAAGAGAAAATGGCCAAGGAAAAACACCAAAAACCATGAAGAAATGGGTTGCATCCCCATTGGAGTCACCAATTTTGTTATCGAACTAATTGGTAGGTACGAACACTAACAGATCTCCCTAGATCCACCTGGATCTAGAACAAAACAGGACAAGGCATGACTCTTTCCCTAAGTTATGACCATTGAATTAACTAGTAAGGAGGAACACGTAACATACCTTTGTATCGCTTCCTAGGGTCTCTGTTGCTCCCGCTTCGCTCTGGTGCTCTCGTGAGGTTAAGACCAAGACAACACCAACCAACCAAAGTGAAGATAGCAAAATGTATTCAATCGTCGACTTATGTGTATGATCAAGGAATTACACAATAAAGTAAGAATGACTTTATGGGAAAAGGACATGCCGCTGTATCATATTAATCGAAAGTAGAAGATACTACCTGATTGCCTTGATGTCACAAGATTCCTTTCAGTGACTCTTGGTTCCAACACACACACTAGCTCTGTTCTTGCATGAAGAAGATCCAATTACTCTTGATAGACTTATTAGAGTCTCCAAGCTTCTGTTCAAGCTAGGTTCTTCACACAATTCCTTCACCAATTCTTCAATTAATCTTGCTTAACCTTTTCCATGAGAATCCTATCAATATATAGGAGAGGATGAGACAGTTACATGGATGAGAATGATCCCACCAAATCAGGGAAACCAGTAAAATGATAACCATTCGAATGCCAACCCATTTTCTAGAAGATTCCCTTCTAGAACCCTCGAGACTTCTTCCTTTTTCCAAGCTTGAGAACAAGTTCACACCCTAGGTATAGAGCACAGTGCGAGAAGTTCGCACCCTAGCTGAAGGTGGCCTACGAGAATGGGTCATTCTCACACCCTAAGCTATAAGCAGCCTGTGAATTCTCTTTAAAAATATGTTTTCTGGAAGGAAATGAATGCCACTTTTCTCAGGAGAAATTTCTTGTTAGGATCCTGAGTACACCATTGTCAATACACCATCAAGATGACCAAAATCATGTGTAACAACAAGTACCCCTTACCTAGGATCGATGACCTGTTTGATCAATTGGGAGGTGCTTCCATCTTCTCAAAGATTGACTTGAGATCTGGATACCATCAAGTCCGAATCAAGGGTGAAGACATCCACAAAACTGCCTTCAGGACGATTTATGGTCACTATGAGTTTGTGGTAGTACCATTTGGATTAACCAATGCCCTTGCCACGTTTATGTGCTTTATGAACAATGTGCTCAACAAATTCCTAGACAAATTTGTACTGGTTTTTATTGACGATATATTAATTTACTCCAATAATAGAGAGGAACATGAGGAACATCTTAGACTTGTACTTCAAGTGCTAAGAGAACATCAACTCTATGCCAAATTTAGCAAGTGCGATTTTTTCCAGAAGCAAATACATTACTTGGGCCATGTCATATCTGAAGAAGGAGTAGCAGTAGACCCTGACAAGATCAGGTCTATCATGGAATGGCCTACCCCAAAGGACGTTTCAGATATCATATCCTTTATGGGCTTAGTAGGATACTATAAGAGAATTATAAAAGGATTCTCCAAGATTGGTTGTCCAATCACTTCCCTCCAAAAGAAGGGATATAAATTCACGTGGACACAAGAATGTGAAGAAATATTTCAATCCCTAAAACATCTACTGACCCATGCACCCATGTTGAAGATTGTCGATCCCGAAGATGACTTCCTCGTGTGCACAGATGCCTACAAGGAAGGGCTCAGAGGAGTCCTTATGCAAGGAGGAAGTGTAGTCTGCTATGAATCCTGAAAATTGAATGAGCACGAAGTCAACTATGTGACCCATGATCTAGAACTGGCTGCCATAGTGCTCACCTTAAAAATGTGGAGGCATTACCTCTTGGGAAGGAAATTTGTACTTATAACAGACCACTGTGGATTGCGATATCTATTTGACCAACCAAAACTCAATGCTAGACAAGCTAGGTGGATGGCCCTTCTTAGTGAGTTTGATTTTGAAATCAAACATATCAAGGGAAAGGAAAATAAGGTGGTTGATGCTCTTAGCAGAAGTATGAAAACAATTCACCTGACAGTGGTGAGCACCTGTGAGACAAATGTCAAGGAAAGAGTCAGGAATGCATAAGAAACAAACACATTCTTCCAAAACGTGACCTCGTACCTGGAGCAAGAAATCACAGGGATAAAGTATGAAGGCTACCAGATGATAGATGGAGGTCTGCTAACTTACAAAAACATATTGTATATTCCATATTGTGATGACTTGAAAAGGTTCATAATGGATGAACTACATAAAAGACCATATACTGGTCATCCAAGATACCAGAAGATGATCACAGCCACCAGGAAACAATTCTATTGGCCTGGATTGAAGAAAGACATAGCTGATTACTTAGCCAAATGCATAGAATGCCAACAGGTTAAAGCAGAACACCGACACCCAGCAGGATTATTGCAACCTCTACCAATCCCAGAATGGAAATGGGAAACCATCTCCATGGATTTCATCACCGGATTACCAACCTCGACCAAACAGAATGACGCCATCATGGTAGTGGTGAATAAATTGAGCAAGTCCACTCATTTTATCCCCATCAAGTCGACTTGCAAGGCAATAGACATCGCCAACGTATTCATGAAGGAGATATTCAAACTACATGGTATGCCTAAAGAGATCGTGTCTGACAGAGACACGAAATTTACTTCCAACTTTTGGAAATCCTTGATGGTTGGTCTGGAGACAAAATTACTATTTAGCACAGCCTATCATCCTCAAACCGATGGACAGACGGAAAGAGTGAACCAAATATTAGAAGAAATGCTAAGGATGCATGTAATGCATCAACCCAAAAAGTGGGAAGATTACCTGCCACTGGTGGAATTCACCTACAACAACGACTACCAAGAATCCCTGAAGACGAGTCCTTTCAAAGTCCTCTACGGTAGGCCATGAAACACTCCATTTAGTTGGAGTAATCCTGTAAACAGAATTAGTATTGGACCCGACATGTTGAAAGAAATGGAACAACAAGTGATTCAGATAAAACAAAATCTAAAGGTCGCTCAGAATAGACAGAAAAGTTACGCCGACCGAAAGAGAACTCCAAGAGAATTCAAGACGAGAGACCACATATATCTCAGAGTTAGGCCCAGGAAGAGTTCCTCGAGGATGGGAGGTTGTGTCAAGTTGGCACCTTGGTATTGTGGACCCTTTGAAGTTCTAGATAGAGTGGGACCTGTAGCCTATAGGCTAGCACTTCCTCCCACAATAAAAGCGCATAATGTTTTCCATGTTTCATTATTGAAGAAATATGTACACGATTCTAATCATATAATTGACTCGTCTGTGATCCAGGTGGAACCAGAGGGAGAATTCCTGCCAGAACCTCAATGCATACTGGATAGAAAGGAAACCCCACTCAGAAACCGAACCATTGCATAGGTCAAGGTGCAGTGGAAACATTTTGGCCCAGATGAGCCTACGTGGGAAATGGAAGGTGCCATGAAACACACATATCCGATTTTGTTTACTTCTGTACATACATGTCATATTGATAGATAAAACATCGAGGATGATGTTCCTTTAAGGGGGAGGGAATTGTAACACCCTGTTTCCCCCAGTCTGTAAAAATAACTATATTGGCCAAGACCTATGGAAAACTCAAAGATGTGAATGTTTGATTTGACAGACCTTTGTATAAAAGGTTGATGAATGTAAATTATGTTATGAATATGTGTTGCATGACTGCTGGGAGGGGGATGTGCTAAAAGAGACCACGATGGCTAATGAGAGGTGGTGGAAGGGACCTGGAATGGTTTCATTAACTTCCACCGAGCCAGTACCGTACTAGTTTTTACTTGCTCAAAGACCAAAGCAACTCTCTGACCCTGGAATGGATTTCCCGTCATATTGGTAGGTGGGGAGGCCCCTCAAGAGTTAATGAGGGGATGGGGGTGAACCTCCCATCCATAAAATCTCTCAGACCTGACCACGGACAGGGAAATTCGTGCAACACACAATCTTGCAGAGAAAAGGCAAGAGAGGAAGTGTGGTAAAGGGTAGAGGAGAGAGCGCGCACGACAGGGGATCGTGGAAGAGAGTTGGAGAAACTATGGAAAACACAGGGAGTTCTAAAAATAGGAGAAGGATAGTAACCTTTGTCCTGGATTATTTTTCTATATCAAGAGAAGGAGAGTAATTTTCGTCCTTGACTTCCGTTGAGCTGGAAGTAGGAGACTGAATATCAAAGCATCGTGGTCTAGCTCGGGGGTGGCTAGTGGTAAATCCATTTAGAGTCACTGAGCCTACAGTTGGGTGGAAACGAACACCCCTCTCAAAAGTTGCATCACACCTGGGGGATCTGATAAGTGTTTTATGCCTTGTATTTCAAGTTGAATATCATGAATACCTTCTTATGTTTATATGCCGATAATAATTTCTGTGTGGAATGATTCCCTGGTGTTTTAGACTGAAAATAATGGATGCATGTGTATGCTTACATGCCATAGTTGGTTTGTGTACAAATGATTAAGTCTGGGGCATGAGTTCACTCCACCGAGAATCATCTTTTTTGCTTGATTCTTGTAATATTTTGGGAAGGCCCCTCGAGAGTACTCTTCCCCGGGAATTACCACATAAACCTTGGAACCATACCGAACCTTTACCAAGAGACTCGACTAAGATCAAGGACAATTTCCCAAGAACCGTCTGAAGGTTCCATGTGATCTGGGTCTGGAAACCTTATGCAAGAAAGAGTAGCTCTCTAAGGTCTCGGAGTCGTGGGAGTTTGAAGCTCCAAGAGGTTGAATTTCGTGATTCAAGCTCGGAAGGGATATCGAGTCCAATTATAGAAAGAGAATACCCTATCGTTTGGTAGACGAACAGTCAGAATCCTTTCGAAAATACCCCAGATCTGTCAAGACCGATGGATCTAGAGAAGGATCGCAGGCGTTAACACCTCGACCCTTTCATCCTTCGCAAGTAGCGATGGGATCCACGACCGAGATCCAAGGATATGACGGAGCTCTATTGACCGTCGATCTTAGCCCTTACATAAGAAGGAGAGTAGAATTTCGTTGACTCGTGACTTGGAGTGGACAAGGGTAGGACTGCACGAACTCACGATTTGCGAAATTGTGACATGATCGTGGTCTTTGGATCCAAGCCACGGGAAAACCGTTGGATCAGAACCTCCGCGTGGTATCACGTATCGGGGGTTCAAAGGTTGAAAGAACTTCCTTTCGACTGCAGAAGTCGCGAAGTGTCGAGCACCAAGGGCTCATGCAAACACATGGCACATCCGTTAGGTGGGGACTACATGGTTGACAGGTGTCATAACAAAAAGTTCCCAGAGAAAGGTGGGAGCAGGTGACAGGTGATGGACACATGTCACCTGGGAAAGAGTCAACCCATTGTTGACTTGTCATGGTTCGAGGTTTCACAGGATGAAGAAGTTGCACCTTGATCGCTAAGGTCACTAAATTCCAAGAGATGAGGTCTCGTGCGACGGGCGACAGCGACACAGCTCGTAAGCAGAGTACAAAAAAAGAGACAAGTGGCATGTATGCGTCGCTTGGCAGAGTCCACGTAACATTGACCTCTCGCGTCTCGAGGATTCGCAAAGGAGGAGCACGAGGGTTCTATTGTTTATCCTAGCCTATAGTTACATGTAGCAGGCGCTAGTGAGGAGGGAGCCATACCTGTATCGCGTCTCGGGTATCAATGTTTGGAGAAAGAGGAGTCGAGAGCATTGAATCCCAACTCGTGAGTTGCGAAAGCCGCTTGTGCTAAGGCCAGGTTGTGGTCGCTTGGATAGGATAAGGAAAGGGATGGTCTGCGCTAGGCCCGATAGAAATTCAGGGATTTTGTCCCTCGAAGAAAAAGATGAAAAAATCTAGGTTGTCGTAGTGGGTGTGTGACAATAGTACAAAACAATAATTACACAATTAATTCACTAAACAATTTAATAAAACAAGTTAAAGAACATGTTAGAATAATTTTTTTTCTAATTAAGTAAGATAATAAAATGAAACTAGATTAATTTAAATAAAACAAAAACATTACCTCTATCATCTAGTGGCTCATCCGCTATGAAGAGGATGTTCGGACATCCTCGCCAATCCAAACCCGCGTAAGGACATGATACCATGATGAACATGTGATCCACCTCAGTGGATAGTAGCCCCAGTGCGTCTGTGGAAATCCTAGCCGGAAACTAATACGGTTGGCCCCTCTTTGGAATCATCTCCCCCCACATGTGCATCCACACCTCAATCCTCATCCTAGTAGGATGATGGACAAAAGTAGGCCTCATATCTGGAAACCTCTCAAAAAACAAACAAAACAACTCTGGAGAAAAATGGAAGTTCAACCTCCCATGTATCATAGCACAAAATCTATCTAGAGCTATACAAAAATGTCGCAAAAAAATGGAAGACAATCGAATACATCATGGCCTCTATACCAAAGAATGAACATAATACAAAAGAGGGAAACCAATGCGTTTCCCATCACTGGTAAAGTGTGCTATGGTCGTCACTAACAATGAGAGGCACCTAAACTCCTCTGCATCGAAATAAGCGATCCGTAGTTTTCCATCATACACATGAAAATAATGTGGGGAATGTACATCAAACGCAATATATCACTGAGATTACATGAGTTGACTCTCTGCTGCGACACCTACTAGGACATATAGAAACTAGGGAAAATCCTCCCCTCTCTTGGATAGCCCAGTGATAAAATAAATATCCTCCTGAGTGGGATGGTACCACTGATCAAGAGCCACGCAAAAATATTTTCGATGGACATCCCATCGATGGATCAGGTGCATCAACAAGATAGAGTGCCCCTTCAAGGATGTAGCCTCCTCATAGTAGTTAAGGAGGCCTACACTCCTCAAGAGAACATGATTTTCTGCAATAATAGGGAGAGGGTACAAATCCCTCTCCCTCTCCCTCACCTCCCATTCCCATACAACATTGTATAGGCCCACCCTCTGCTCCTGCTACTACTGTTGTTCTCTCCTCTCACATCTCTGTATGATTAACATATGAAATACATCAACGTCACTCATACATAAAACATAAAAATAACTTCCTTCAAAAAATAAGTTAATTGCATTACTGGTGCGCCCAAAAAACAATCACACACCATAGGTTGTGCATATATATTGTGAGCATCATCCATGGTGCGTCAGTGTAAAGTAACGCATTGAACAAAATATGTCATACTATGTTATGTGGTGCATTGTAAAACAATACCGCATCGGAGCACTACACTACAACACCTACGCATCGGTGCATTACATTTATTCCACACACCACTTAAACCAAAAAAAAATTTAAAATCTTAATGCACGTAAACAAATTTTTAGAAATTAGCAAAAAAGCAGTGCATATACATTCACTACGCGCACTGGTGCGTGTAACGAACGTCACATAAACTTTTCCAAATTTATGAGTACAAAACTTTTTGTTGTGCGTTCCGGTCGTTACTATCGCACCGCATACGGTGCCATCAAAAAATTTACAGGGTGAACCACAACACAATGTTACATTTCGCAATGGTGCGTTTGGTAAACATGAACGCCCCAGTGTGCACGTTTACCAATGCACTGCATAAAAATATATCTGATAAGGGTGGTGCGCTAGGTACTTTAATGACACGGTGCGCTATCTATACTTTGACGCACCGCCCTAATAGTTATATACTTTTCTTCGGTGCATCGTTAAACAAACATATCAATGCGTTTATGTTTACCAATGCACCACTGAGAAAAGTAACAAGGTACGCTATGCGCTCTATAAATTTACAGGTCGCACCGTAGGTGGTGTGAGCTGAGCGCTTCGAACACACCACACACTTATTTATTTTTTTACACTTAAAACTTCACTAAATTTTAAATTTTAATCCGGTGAAAACTTAAGTTATGAAGAAACAAGAACATTACCTAGACATTTTGTCATTGGGGAGACATGGTTGCGACATACTCAAAAAACCTAATTTGCCCACCATTTGGAAAAATTCAAAATTCACACACTGAGAAACAGACAAAAGGAAGGAAAGCAAGGAAAGAACCGACGACAGGGTGCTTTATATAGGCAAAGGTTGCATTGGTGCTTTTGATCTCTACAACACTGAAAATGGTAAAAGTGATTTTTACCGTCGGAAATATCTTTTTATAAAACCCTATTACAGTGCGATCGATGACCAACTCCATAGAGGCATGCATGTTTACTGAGTGCACCAATTATATTTTTTTTAAAACCAACCCTAGAACGATGCACATGTTTTTGGGAACGTGTGCACACCGATTCATTTACTACTACATAGTGCACCGTCGTACATTTTTTGAAAAACTACAATGGTGCGAAATGTTTTGTTTAAGCATGACACATTGTGGTATAATAATAGACACCTCAGTGCGACTGATTTTACATAGCACACCGTGTAAATTTGGAAATTAACCCTAAAACGGTTTTGCATATTGGAGCATTGGTGCGCACCGATGCACATGATACAATGAAGTGCACCGAAATATATTTTTTGACACTATCCCACATTTTTTTTTTTTTTTTTAAATAAAAATATATATTACCTTGCCTTAGAAGACAACTTGTGTGTTTGAATATACGTGATAGCATGCCAACTGTTCTTCCACTGTGGTGGAAAACATAATGCATGGACGTGCCAATTGTTCATAGTTCCAAAAATTAAAGAGAAAGAAACAACTATCGACATACAAACAAGGGGACTTTCTAATTGTTCTGCCCCTATCGTGGAAACTAGAACAGGGGGTGGACTGAGTCCCTCGACTACCTATAAGACCTAAACCTATCAGACCTAAATCATAGACTAATGTAGGAAAAATTCGCAAAACATTAGCCATTGAACCAGAGAAAAAAACTTGTGCGAATGTTAGGCATGGGGCGAGCTCGAGCATCCATCTTGAAGGAGTCTGAAGGTGAAGGGATGGAAGAAAGTTGGGCAATGAATATTCTCAAGCTTTCTTGAAAGAGAATCATATAGGGCATCCAGACGTTTGCTGAAGAAACTCTGGTAGTGTTGCTGCTCGACCAGGTCCCTTCTCATCTCAAAGATTAAGACCAGGTGGTCTTCCGTGAGTCTGTAGGAGTCTCGATCTGGGTGATTATGGTCATCTTGAGCCTGGTTTTATTCCATAGTGGCATTGACGATATCATAAGCAGCAACATATTCAGTGATAGGGTCTTTGTCCATGGTGGCGATAGAGTTTTTCCCTGAGTGGTCCTTCAGAAGTAAGTCTTCTTCTTCCACTATGCAACCCATCACAACTTACTCCTAAAATGGACTGGTGGTGTAGGTGGCGGGTTGGTCCAGGGCTGTTGAAAGAAGGAAAGGCAAGAATTATTCCCAAGTGGGAAACAATTCTTCTTCCATCGGGCATCCACTATGGAGATTCTCAGTGCTGGGAGGATGAGGCTCCTGTTGATTCTGTGCAAACCAATTTTTCTTGGAGGAACCTGGATGGTCCCCGTCTGGAGCGAGATATTGAGAGGCATGTCCTAGGCTATAATGATTGCCATGGGGGCCCTCTGTACTGGGAGGCCAAGGCTCTGTAGGATCCTTCACAGACCAATTCTGCCTCGAAGATCTCAGGCGGTCCCCGACTGGTGTGAGAGATGGAGAGGCAATCCCTAGGAGGTTGTGCCATCCAAACCTGCTATAGTAGGCTGACCCTTGTTGGGGCTTGCCTCTTTCTCATGGCACGGATGTGTAGAGCACCAGAAAAGGTAAAATTACGGTTGAGCATGCTGAATCTTGGAACATAATTAACAGAATGATGTTGAGCTTTGGGCCCAAGTTCCCCATATAAAACTTCTCTCATGGTGAAAAGACTAGGAGGGTGGAGGCATTGATGGATCTGGTATCCATTGGTGTAGGTGTAATGGACATGACCAAAATTGTACTGAAGTTGAGGATCCTAGCTTGGACTTCCATTAAGGCTCATCGCACTAGGCCTTGGCGCTCATGTAGATTGACCATCGTGAGTGGACAGGGGGGAGGGTGGTGACGAGGGGATTTAACTACCCTCATAATCGCCCCATCCATTGACACGTGTGACCCATGTTTCACCCCATCCAGGGAGACACTATCCCACATTGGTGTGTAAACATTTTTTATTTAACCATATAACAATGCGCTCTACTAATAACACATCGATGCTTCCATTGTTAAGTTGTGCACCGAAGCATTTTTAAAGAATGATATTACATTGTGGTTATTGATGTAACACACTTGTATTTATTTATGCTTTTAAAGTATCAAAGTATTTATTTTCACATAAAATAATATATTAATCTTATATTATATTAAAATAGTATATTTATCATCATGACAAACAATTGTGAATTAACAATTAATATAGATTATAAATTGT
>ML860068.1:8828-19539 GCA_009831015.1 Picea engelmannii
TTTTAGGAATATTGACAAATTATGTAACTATTTCTAAATTTTTAATGGTTATAACAATAATGAGTAAAAAAGATCAGTGAACAAGCATACCTTGAAAATAGAAAATGCTGGTAGTAGTATGAGAAAATTGCAAACATTGGTCATGATGTTGAGATGCTCATTACTTTGATGCCAAAACAAGAAAGAAAATGATGAGGATTCCGCTTCTTGGGGAGGGGGGGCATGAGTCTAGGATGTTCTTTGCCTATCAAACTTCATAGTGAGCTTGCTAGAAGAATCTTCCACTTTGATTGTGGATAACAATGTGGTGCATTACGTGGGGCAACTTTGAAGCACCTCTAAAGAAGACATTCCACACAACATTTGAGATAAATCCTAAATGATGGAATAGTTGGGTGCAAATTGAACATTAGGATTGTGCGATGTCCGTTTGTACACACCCTTTGGTATGTGCAACATCGTTTCCTCCTCAGGTTTTTCTATGTGGAGAGGGCCCTAAGGATCAAAATTTTCTTTACCTTTCGACGTCAACTCTAGATTGCCATAATCACAAGTTTTGGTTGACAAGTATACCTCATTGTCTTTTAATTTCATAGAATCAACCATATTAACAAATGAGAATGATTCGTCCGGCAAAGGTGCACTAGAAGTGCCCCCTTGCAGATTGGAAGTGGAAGAGACAACCTGCATATTTTGTTCTTGCCAAAACGAGTTTTTCAATATGGCAGGTTGTTGATGTTGTTTTTGCAACTTTATTAGTCGTTGGGATTATTCCATCTTCGGGAATTGATGAGTAAGGCGATCATCCCCATAAAGATTGCATGTAAATTTCACGTTTCTCTTTTCATCCTTTTCCCCTTCAACATTTTTATTAGGCTTTTTATCTTTGCCCCCACTACCCTTCTTTCCCTTTCCTTTCTTCTTATCTTCGAGTTGTTGAGGACCCTTTTGAGTCTTCGATTKCATAGTGTGTACATCCAAGSACTGGGTGGTAGGACTGGTTCAGCCAGGGGTCAGACCAGCCRCAATTTTTTGTACAAACAACTACTTCATCTGGCTAGAGACCATATATGTGTCTTTACTTTGTGAGGAACCGACAATACCATTGGCATGCAGTCCCAATTTTGGTTTGTCCAAGTTGAGAGTCGATTGTGGTGTGTTGGGCATGATCTCGTAGAGCATACCTGATTGAGAGTAAATAAACTCCAACTATTGTGCTCTAAATATTTCCTTCTCTTCTGTAAAGACCCCTGAAGTGGCCACATCCTCATAAATGTAAGGAAGTAATGACTTCAAGAACCATTCTAAGAGAAAATCTGGTGGGACCATGGCTTTTATCAAGCTCTTTCATCTCCTCCATTCCTAGATATGATCAGAAATCTGCATAGCTTTATCTTGTTCAAAGTTAGCTAAAATCATTGTACTAGCATCATACCGAACAGGGAGTTGGAAATGATTGAGAAAAACCATGGAGAGCTCACCAAACATTGTGTACTTAGACCTCTCGAGTACTATATACCACTTAGCGGCGACCCTAATGAGGGTACATTAGAACAATCGTAATCGGATTAAGTTTTCGTTCAACGAATTAGATGAGCACCAAAAATGAAATTTCGTTACGTGATCCTACGGGCCTTAACCATCCTTTCCCTCAAACTGTGGTATGTCCGATAGTATCTTGGTGGGGACCGCAGACCAACTCGGTGATGGCGTCAACCTCCCCTCCTCTCCTTCGGGGCTGACTCGACCTCCCGGTCTAGGATCATTCAAGTCACCGAACCGAATGGTTCGTCGGGCTCTTGGTGGAACTGATTTAACTTGACACATGCCCTTTACTTCCTTGGCGCAGGTTATGTGGCACCCGCTGACCCTCTCCTTAGTGCCTTTCAATCTTAATGCCAATGCTACTGGCTCCTCGTGCTAGACTTTCTCCTTGATGTGACCACGAAATACGATTGTGGGCCAACTCCCTTTGTGATCCCGTGCTTCGGAACTTTCACGAGTTGCTTACCTCCTCTTCCCCGATTTCCAAATCGACGAATTCTCGGGGACCCAATATACGGTCCACGTTCTCCTCATGATCAACGGATGTGATCAATTCATGAGTTCGGACTTCGTGAGTCCTTTCTCCTTCCAACTCTTCTTTTCCCGATTTGTGAATCAACAAAATGTTGATCTCTCGCCACACGTCCTATTTCGATGGATGGCTAGGATTGCTTTGGCTTCCCCAGATCCTCGAGTATTCTCCTCCTCTTGACTTTTCTCTGAAGGGTTCTTCCTCCAACATGTGTGGATATCTACCACGTACCCTTCCAGATCCAACGGTATGGATTTGAAATCACCCTTCGTGACTTCGCGAGGATCTTTGTTTGATCTCAACAAACTTCCCGAAGTTCTTGCTCTCAGACCTCTCGATCCTCTGCCACCTGTCTCATCCATGATGATGGATGGTTTCACTGTCTTCAAGACTTCAACAAGTCCTCGACTCTTTTGCACACTTAGTGCAAATCCTCCTTTTGAGACTTAGGTTTTTCTCGAATACCTTTTGCACTCCTTACATAATTCTGCGCAGGATCTTCTGCGACTTTGTTCGACTTGAAAACCTTCCAAGTTCACGTTCCTCTTGTGAACTTCTTCGTGCCCTCCTGGAAACTTCTTGCCCTTCCTCCTGAGATTTGTAAGATGGACTTACAACACGTTTGGCGCACACCTTGCGCTCGAATCAGTTCTTTGACGACCTCTCTCTTGGCCTTATGGAAAGGTTTAAGGCATCTCCTTTCCTTTGTCGATGCACTCTTGCAAAGCCTTCCTTCACCAGAATGTTCAGAAATTCTGGGATTCTCCTAAGGACTCCAACACTCCAACTATGTTGTCCTTGTGCACACTCACACTAGCTCGATGCCCTCCTGGAAGAGTGTTTCAGAGTGTTCAGTAACTATGAATTGTGCTTCCTCCCACACAGTATTTCTTTCCAAGGTACTTAACCACCTTGAAATTTCTCCCCGAGTCTGTGAATTAATCTAGTGTGTCCTCCTGGTAGATTCTCTTTTGACTCCACTAAGTTCAGACACACACTCCTTGCATTAGTTCACAGAGTTTCCCTACTCCGTCGCGCACTCCTTGCACTTAGCCTAGAGAACCAGACTTAACTCAACACACTTGCGGATAGGAAAATGTATCTCTATCCCTCCAGACGATTTCTAACATTCATCTACAATTCAAATGCATGTAAAAGACATTCAAAATACATCATTCATTACACAGAAATTGGAAACAGGAAAAACTGTCATTTTCTATGAATGGTGGAATGTCAAATTACAATAGTAGAGTCCGAGCTACAACTGAGTCTCGACTCTCTGCATTTCTCTCCCTACAACCTGTCTATTGGCCCTTGACAAAGTTTTATGGATACTTGGTCATGATTGACCATTTTTCAGACTTTGACGGGTTGTCGAAGGAGGAGCGCAAGACAAAGCAGAGATCGTCGGATCTTGGCCCCTTTTTGGGTCATTTTTGGGTTTTGGGATAATGTAATAGGTATGGGATGTCAGCCCATGGGTTTACCCATGCTTAGGCCTATTTTGTAATGTATAAATAGAGATCTAGGCAATGTAAGAAGAGGCTGCTAGTAAGTTGTAAGTGTGCTAAGTGCAAGTATGGTTTGTAGATTCTTTGTGCATATTGTAAGAGACTTGCAGAGCTAAGTGCAAGTGGTTGTAACAGACTATGGAAGGCTTTGTGCTATAATGCAAGGAAGGAGGATCTAGTGAAGTGCGCAGATCTCCTGTCCTATGTGGAGTAGGGTTTTTGTGGCTCTATGCATGTATCTGATTGAAGAATACTAATAAAGAAGAAGATTTGGTGGACATAGCTCTAAGGTGGGGGTGAACCACATATATGTTGTGTTTCTCTGCTTTGTGCGATGTATTGGTGTATTTATGTGTTATCTGCTAAGTGATTGGTATAGATAGATAGATAGATCTGATATTGCTTTGTGCTTATTAATGTGGATAAATACTAGATCTAACTCATGTGAATCTGCTTAGTGCTTGAGTCTGCTAGATTGGACCTGTTTCTATATGCTAAGTGCTAGATCAGGTTGAATGCTACATTGCTCTGTTTTATCTGCGAAGTAGATAGTGGTTAGATATTCATGAATTGTAACTGCTAAGTGCGTTATGAAGGTATTGTAATCACAGATCTGTGTCCCAGCTAAGGTTGCAGACACTTGAGTCTTGCAACCACCCTTGCCTCTACCTCGGGTGAGACTTCATCTGCTTCACAGGTGTTGTCAAAAGGGCTGGTAGTTAGGGTTTTGTTGGTGCGTTGTTGACAATTGAAACCCAGGTATGCCCCTGTGCCAACACTGACCAACTTACCAACCCATTCAAATCCAAACTCTATTTTTCTTACAATACAAAGATTTATACAAGAGGGGCTCGACAAGCCTCCCTCTTAAGCTAAATTAGTGGTGTCAAATCACCATTCAAAATGTCTGTCAAATGGGAAAATTACAATGATGGTAATCTGCTCCGAATCGGATGCAGATCCATTCTGTTGTCAACCACTTAATGATGACTTTATTTCCAGCTTGTGCAAAAGCACAATTTGGCTCTTCCAT
The DNA here is from genome assembly GCA_009831015.1 of Picea engelmannii. Lineage (NCBI taxonomy): Eukaryota > Viridiplantae > Streptophyta > Pinopsida > Pinales > Pinaceae > Picea > Picea engelmannii. The sequence continues at coordinate 13,450 of ML860068.1, forward strand.
CTTGTCATCATTTAATGCCTGGATCACGCCTTAGATTCTCGAGGCAAAATGAGATGGTGGTGCCTCTCCTTTCTTGAATGCACACCACACGTGTTAATTAGCTGGCATGTGCTGAGGTGGAGCGATGCTCCAGCATCATACTCCATGGCTATGAAAAATCATGAGCTCCTACTCATGAGCTTTCCAGCGTGGTTGAAATACTCCTAGATCCCAAAATTTCTCTTGGAGTTGTCTCTCTGCTCTTCTGCTTCTGCATCATCCTCGTTACTTGTGCAGGTTTCATATTGTTCAGCTTCCTCTTGCCGAACAATTCCTCTACCGACTCCAACATCATCTTCCTTACCTCCCCAATCACCACGTCCAGCTACTCCATTGGATGGCTCTCCTATTGTAGACTAACCCGCTTCATTTCTTCCTCGTCCATGGGAAAATCACACTGATCTCCCAAGTCATATTCTCCTTGTGTGAATTTAGCTCACCACACTCCTACAGTTCCCACTCCTGCAGACTTCTCTTCATTGGGCTTCTTCTCAGTTATTACTTCTCTTGAAAGATTGATCCCTGCCAATTTCTCGGCTAGTTCTGTTCCATCTTCCACCAACTGCTCCTCATGCTGGTGTGTCTCCTCTGGTATGGCTATCTCTTGGTAGCCACCTTCTGGTTCTAGACTTTCTAACCAATCCTCCAGTGCCCTTAACTCCAATTCCCACCAAGTGAGTAACTCATATGGTTGTTCTCCTTCTATTGGGACAAACATCAGTATCTGTTCCTCCTTCATAATAGTCTCTACTTGTTGTCCTTTTGTCGCATCTACAACATCTATGATAGCCTCTCCTCGTCCGCTTGGTAGGAATATATCAACTCCTCCAATAATCATAATGGTTCTCTGAGCCTTCTCCTCAGTGATAGAAGTTCTCAACTTCTCATCGTATTCATTCACACGGTTCCCAGTTCTCCGCGAATCTTCATCTGAGTGAGGTATTTATTCCGCCTCCTCCTTATCTATCAACACCCTTTGGCGTGAACTCTTAGTTGAGCTCATCTCTCCACCCTTGCCCACCTAGAAATCTAGGATGTCTCCTCTGCCCACCTGGAAATCCATGAGATCCACTGACCTCTTCACATTGCCCACCTGGCAACTTACGAGATCTCCACCAGATCTCTTTCCCTCATCACTGAGGTTTTCAACATGCCTCAGCCACCCTTTTAACCTCTGATGCTGCCTTCTAGTCAAAAAATTCTGAACGGTCCACTTAGTTGTTCTCTTCAAAGGCCACTCGTACCTCCAATGCACCTTTGCCTTCTGCTACATCTTGAATGCAAGCTTCTCCATCAATGATCGGATTTCACTGAGCTCCTTGTCCATGCCCGCTTTACTCTTCTGCAGGTAGACTCTCCCCTGACCGTGCTCATGAATTCCAACGACCATATTCACCCTCTACCTTCCCTCCTAGCAAGTCTGTTGTTCACTCTATAACTGAGAGCATCTTCAACGTCTCCTTCTCCTGAAATCTACAGACAAAATTTTTTCTCTGATACCACTTGATGGTATCAAACCATCTCCCTTGTCTCCTCCTTCACCAACTGTCTACAGGAGAAATCAAGCTCTAATACAACTTGATGGTGTCAACCCCCCCCTTCTCTCCTTCGAGGCTGACTCGACCTCCTGGTCTAGGATCATTCAAGTCACCGAGCCGAATGGTTCATCGGGCTCCTGGTGGAACCGATTTAACTTGACACGAGCCCTTTACTTCCTCGACGCAGGTTATGTGGCACCCGCAGACCCTCTACTTAGCGCCTTTCAATCTTAACGCCAATGCTACTAGCTCCCCATGCTATACTTTCTCCTTGATGTGACCATGGACTACAACCGTGGGCCATCTCCCTTCGCAATCCCGTGCTTCAGAAATTTTGCAAGTTGCTTACCTCCTCTTCCCCGATTTTCGAATCAGTGAATTCTCAAGGACCCAATCTATGGTCCACACTATCCTCGCGATCAACGACAGTGATCAACTTGCGAGTTCGGACTTCATGATTCCTTTCTCCTTATGACTCTTCTTTTCCTGACTTGAGAATCAACGAAGTGTTGATCTCTTGCCACGTGTCCTATTTCGTTGGACGACTAGGATTTCTTCGGCTTCCCCAGCTCCTTGGGTATTCTACTCCTCTTGACTTTTCTCTGAAAGGTTCTTCCTCCAAAATGCGTGGATCTATACCACGTACCCTTTCAGATCCAACGGTCTGGATTTGAAATATCCCTTCGTGACTTCACGAGGATATTATTTTTCTCTTGGCAAACCTCCCGAAGTTCTTTCTCCTGAACCTCTTGATCTTCTACCACCTGTCTCCTCCACGACGATGGATGGTTTCACTGTCTTCGAGACTTCTTCAATTCCTCGACTCTTTTACACACTTAGCGCAAATCCTCCTTCCAAGACTTAGGTTGTTCTCAAACACCTTCTACACTCCTTGCAGAGTTCTGCGTAGGCTCTTCTGCGACTTTGCTCGTCTTGAAAACCTTCCAAGTTCACGTTCCTCTTGTGAACTTCGTGCCCTCCTGGAAACTTCTTTCCCTTCCTCCTGAGCTTTGTAATATGGACTTACAATACCTTTGGTGCACTCCTTGCGCTTGACTCATTTCTTCTGTGGCTTCTCTCTTGGGCTTATGGAAAGGTTTAAGGCATCTCCTTTCTTTTGTCAATGCACTCTTCCAAAGCCTTCCTTCACCAGAATGTTCAGCAATTCTGGGATTCTCCTAAGGACTCCAACACTCCAACTATGTTGTCCTTGTGCATGCTCACACTAGCTCTATGCCCTCTTGGAAGAGTGTTTCGAAGTGTTCAGTAACTTTGAACTGTGCTTACTCCCAAACAGTCTTTCTTTCCAAGGTACTTAACTGCCTTGAAATTTCTCCCCGAGTCTATAAATTAATATGGTGTGCCCTCCTGGTAGCTTCTCTTTTGACTCCACTGAGTTCAGACACGCGCTCCTTGCATTGGCTCACAAAGTTTCCCTGCTCTGTCGTGCACTCCTTTCACTTAGCTTAGAGAACCAGACTTAACTCAACACACTCGCAGATAGGAAATTGTATCTCTATCCCTACAGACGATTTCTAACATTCATCTACAATTCAAATGCATGTAAAAGACATTCAGAATGCATCATCCATTACACATAAATTGGAAACAGGAAAAGCTGTCATTTTCTATTAATGGTGGAATGTCAAATTACAATAGTAGAGTTCGAGCTACAACTAAGTCTCGGCTCTCTACATTTCTCTCCCTACAACTTGACCAACTTACCATCCCATCCAAATCCAACCTCTACTTTACTTACAATACAAAGATTTATACAAGAGGGGCTCGACGAGCTTCCCTCACAAGCTAAATTAGTGGTGTCAAATCACCATTCAAAACGACTGTCAAATGGGAAAATTACAATGATCGTAATCTGCTCCAAATCGGATGTAGATCCATTCTGTTTTCAACCACTTAATGGCGACCTTATCTCTAGCTTGTGCGAAAGCACAATTTATCTCTTCCAGCTTGTCATCATTTAATGCCTGGACCACGCCTTAGATTCTCGAGGCAAAATGAGAGGGCGATGCCTCTCCTTCCTTAAATGCACACCATGCATGTTAATTAGCTAGTGCATGTTGAGGTGGAGCGATTCTCTTGCATCCCTCGGGTGATGACAAATCGGGTCATTCATAACCTTAGACAAATCTAGAAAAAGAAGAGTTTTCGGAAAAGTTAACCTAGGTTGTTACATAAACTGATTGGCATCTTGAAAAGAAGGTCCTGGAATGAAACTGGCACCATTTTTCCAGGAAGAGTTTGGGAATGAGCCAAAGCCTTGGGTAAACCCTTGGTTTTGGTTAAACAGAAGAAAACTCCCACCTTTCTGATTCTTAAAGGGAAAAATAGGGTTTCCACCTATGAATCCTCCTTACGAGTGAAAACCTCCCTGCATGGGGTTTGACTGATCAGGAAAGGGGTTACCCCTTGAGGACATCCCTTGCAAAGGGAAAGATACTTTCATTGTACTCCATTGATCTTGGAAGGGGTTTACCCTTGCAGATACTGGAGATGTGGTGAAAGGATTACTCCTGAACCCACCATACAATGTGAATGGGGTTGAGGTGGAGGGCATGCTATCGGATTGGAAACTGCTACCCATAAAAGTGACCCAACCCCCAAAGGGGTTAGGGCCGAAAGATGGGGTATTCCCTCTCCCGATGGATGGGAACGATAGAGGGATATGACCTCTTCCCCAATGAACATCTTGGTAGGGAATCGAGGAGTTCCCTGAACCAACATTAGAAACTTGGGACATTGACTGAGATTTAGTCAACGTGTTTAGCATGTCCATTGATGGCATACTGAATGAAAAAACATTGGTTATTGAGGGTAATAACATGGCCATACCATAAGGTTGGGTTCAACCAACAATCAAAAGATCAGAGCTGCTAATAAATGTTGCAATGATGGATTGAATCATACCGGTACTTTGATTCAATATGTTAGGGGGGAATATCCCACTGGTAATGATTGTCGAAGAAGGAGTCACAACAACTCTCGAGACAAAAAATTTTGGAGTGACTTCCATCGTGGCCCAATGAAGAGGGATATTGTCAGCAAAGTCTGACCTAGGAGGAAGAACTTGCACGACAATTGGAGTGTAAGGCCTAATTAATGGAGAGTTGGCAGGTGGAGCGAATTCTTCGGCCCCAAGATTAGTTACTATTACAACCACTGGCTGAGAAACATTCTACTTTGTTGGTTTTGTATGAACAGTCTCAACTAGACCATTTGGTACAAAGATGTTGATTGATCAAGTTGACACCTCAAAGGAGGTGGTGGAGGATATTTTCCTTATTCAACATGTGGAAGACCATGAATTCTCCTTGACTGGCGAGGCAGTTGTTCAACCACTTTGAGTCTTCAGCTCCAGGTGGTTGCATACATGCCTTGCTAAGAAAATCCATGATCACTAAGAACACCACTAGAAAAATCCTAAACAACAGCAACAAACACAAACGATCTTGCTAATATCTCGACTTAGGTGGATTAGGTATTGATATTACAATAGTCGCAGGGTAAGGTAAGGACCTTCTGGACGATGTCATGAGTTGATTAAGTCTCGTGGACCAACGAACGAAGGAGTGAGAAGAATTTATCCTGACCTCCATTGAGTAGCCTTATTTAGTGCAAGTATCCATGTTTTGTGGGGCACCCTCTAGTAGTACTGAAAAGTGTGATACAAAATCTACCCCAGATACCATGGGAAACCCCCCATAGTTACCTCTAAGATCCCTAAGAAAAGCCACTAAGGTCACCAATTTGTAGTCAATGTACAGGGGTTATAGTCGATAGTCGAGATTGAATGTATGGGTAGGGTAACTAAGCTTGAAACTCTTCCAGAGGATTGTCTACAAAAGGGCCAGTGTCACTTTAGAAAATCCCAAAGTAAGTCAGAGGCTTCCATAGGAATGACACCAAGAGGGCCAGTATCACTTCAGGAAAACATCAACCAATTTCATAATTCACAGAGGACTGACACCAAATGAGTCAGTGTCACTTCAAAAAAATCCTCTAATATACGATCTCTCCACTATGTTTAGTTAAGCTTTGGAGGGGTTAACTCCTCGAATCTCTTTCACGCGACCTCCTGTTTAACTCTCGTGTTAGAGGAGATTCCCATCTATACTTATACGGCATTTGGTTTTGAACTCTCCCTAGCTCAAAATATTATGTTTGTTTTTTGGCCTTGGAGAAATGAACTCTCCAACCTAAACCAAGGCCCTAGCCTATAACTAGTTTGTTCACCCTACAAAATGAAAATTTCTAGTAAATTTTAGTTAGTGTTCATTTTATGGAGATGTTATTTACTCAGAGAGGTACGRATGAAACTAGATGATGTTTATATAGACACAACAAAAAAATGCTTAAGAACACAAATGCATGATGCAGTTTCTTCACTGAAAAATGAGTGTAGCAATGCTTCAAATCAAATGAAAACAAACTCTTTCTTTTATACTTTTTCAAAAATGAAAACAATTGTATGCAAGATATTAAACCATTTTGTAAT
>ML860069.1:0-20274 GCA_009831015.1 Picea engelmannii
TATACCTCCTAGTCTCCTATATATAACAAAGAGACATTTTCATTTGGAATCATCTTTTACTTGAACATTTAAGTGGGGTAAAAGGAGGTTGCCCCCTCGAAGAGGCTTATTATCTGAAATTATCTCTTTTTCAAGGCGTTGAGTACTTTTTCTGAGGTTTTTCTATGATATATCAATATTTGGTTCTTAACAACATGAATGTATTCCCTCCCAAAATCATGTAACATTTGGTTGATAGTGTGTGTATCACATACAATCTCATCTTCATTATTCATATTCACATTGTCTACCCCATGTTGCTTATTTCTATTATTGCCACTTGAACTCTCAATATAAACAATATTAAAAATAGGAAGACTATATTGTAAAGTAGGTGCATTCAAAAATGCATTATACTCTTCCTCAGAGATAGTTTGCATATATGCTCATTTGTCTCTCTAGGAAGCTGCAATCGATGAAATGGAAGAGATGCAGTAGTAACATGTTCATCATCTAGCCTAGTGGGTTAGCTCAAGTGGACGAGCGTCGTTGTTTGCTCGTATGAGGTTCTAAGGTCAAATCCCTGGCCAGGAGCCTGTTTAGGGCCTCACTTGATGTCCCCACCAAGTTAGGCCCATAATCAGGCCGAATGGTTTACCCCGTTTACCATCCACAAAATGTGGGAAGTACTCGGGGGTTTCCCATGCTGTATTCCCAGGAAAAAAAACATGTTCATCATCCATTGTATCATCCTAAAAATACCCAAAAATGATACTAACATGATCATTTCTATCATCATCATTGTAAAAATGGATACCATTTGAACAAACATATAATGTATTTATAATTCTCAATACAATAGATAAAAGTAAATTCAATGCAATAACTAATTTTTGAGTTCAATTATTTCAATATTTCATCCACACAAATTGTTAATACAAACTCTTAAAGTTGAAAAGTCATACAATTTCAATTTTTTCCTTCTCCTTCTATCACATAGGGACCTCTAAGGGAAGAATGGCTTATTGTATTTGTTTTTGAATAGGTATAGGCCTAGAAAAATGATATTCCACTAACGACTCATACCCAACAAACATGGTATGAATTGTAGCTACACAAACATATAATTTTGCAATCCTAAACATGAACTTTTCCTTGTCATTAATTGTCTCAATAAATATACAATTTGCATTTCTAACTCATTTTCTAAGTTGTTAATAAATATTGCAATGTTCCCATGTAAGCATGGAAGACCATCCACATATACATAATCCTTTAAGTTTCTCAATGACTTCAAGAACATACTATATTTAGACATAGAATATTTGAATGATGTCAATCTGCCATAATCACTACATCATGAGGTCCACAAACCTAGTCAATAATGTGCACATTTGACATGATATATAGGCTTTTGTTTTCTTCTTTGATTTTAGAATGGGAAATCATTAAATTGTAGTCACAATATGAGAAAATATCTCATGTAGTGGAAAATGTCCTAAATGTAGGCCAAGAAACATACGTGGATATATTGTATGACTCTTTATACAGTGGCACAAAGTAGCTTAGGAGTTCTACATCACCAACACCTTCCAAAGGTATTAGTTGATTGGTAAAAGGGTTGGACATTTTTTTGTATTATTATATATTTTTCCTTCCTAGTGACCTAAGCACCATTTACACTCTTAGAATTTGAGGAATCTTAAATGCCCGAGGAGCCTTTAGAGTCTTTGGATGGTTTCCTTACAATGCATATTTTATTGTATGAGACATTGAGGAAGAAGTGAATATGTGTGTGCTCTATAGGACCTATGGAGTTTGCAACAATGCTAGGAGGCAAAATTTTGGCCTTCATAGAAATTCCATCATGTCAGTAATGTTCCATTACAATACTTCATCTATGATTCTTTAGTCATTTGCAATTGCAACAACCACACACCATTGATACTTCATAGTAATGTTGCAAATGATCGTCTCAATTTACCTCTAAATTTGTTTCTTTACTAGAATATTGTATACCACAATTTGTCAGAAAAATTTGATCTTGAGGTGCACTAGATTTTGTTTGGGGTTTATTGAGGAAACATCTTGAGTCAAAATTTGGTCAAGAAGAGAAAGGACTTGAAGAAGAAATAATCACATTAAAAATTCAACTTCGAGAAGCGAAAAGAACAAAAGAAGTCATGAAGTCTCAGATAATGAAGAAAGAAGAAGAGGTTAAGAAGCTTGAATAAGAAGTTATCACATTAAGAAGTAAAATCGTCAAGCTCAACAAGAACGTTGAAGAGACAGAAACATCCACATCAACTATAGAGAATGAAGAGAAGCACTCTAGGTTGTTAGAAAAGAATAATGAAGAAAACTGAAAGAGTTATGCAGAATTACTCAAAGGAAAGAATCATGGTCAAACAGAATCTAAGAAAACTATTGAAGATACATCTTCAAGAAGACCATCCATGTTCAAGCCACAAAGAAGCTTCAATCATGATCATGACTAGTCAAGGCAGAAATTCAGAAGGACTACACCACAAAGAAGATCATTCACTCCCAGGTAAGCAAATTTCTTTTATGGTCATAGTTTTTATTGTACTAATTTTGGACATAAGGTTGCATATTGCGGAGATTATAAAAGAAATTTTCAAGCAAGAAGTGCCTATGTGGCCCCACGCAACATTGAATGTTACAAATGTCATAACAATGGACACATAGTTAGTGATTGTAGAAGCATGGTCGATACTTCCATGAAAGAGAACACTGATATCAGATATAAGAAAGTATGGATAAGAAAACAAGAAGAACAAGTGAACAAAGACCAGGTACCATAGATCGTAATATTGGCAATAAAACGAGATGAATAAAATTCTACAGAGAAAAAGAAAGACGTCAGATACATAAAGGTTTGGAAAATAACTGAAATAAAAGAAGGACAGGTAAATAAGGAACAGGTTCAAGAGATTGTACCTTCAGGCATTGTAGTGAAAGATGAATCCACAGACAGAAAGAAAAAAGTCATAGCTCAAAGAGATGATGAATCTACCAATGAAGATGATGATGAATACACATCAGAGCATGACTTGTTCTGAGCCATCCATCTTAGAGACTCCTAGGTAATATGAATATTAGACAGGGGGAGTCTATGCGATAACTGTGACAAACCAAAGAACCATCCTTAGAGCAACTTGTAGAGTTTGAGAAGACATATCCAGAGTAGTCAGTTAGCAGAAGTACAATTTGATAGATTAATCAAGACTTCATGATAGTATAGTGATAAATGGGTCAGTATTATGGATAGTTACGCAAGTAGAGTCTTGGACAGTATGGACAAAGATGGATTTGTAAGAACACTTAGCAGGTTTGGACAGATATATGACAGTGGATGAGAGCATGGATTCATATATTGGTTCAAAGAGTGGTTCATAGACAAAGGAACATTATCATAATGGATGATAATTACACAGGAAATGGCTCGAACAATGCTAATGGATTCCAAATTGACAAATATTTTTTGGACACATGCAATGCATACAACAGTTGACATTCAAAACAGAGTAATGCTCAGAAACAACAATGACAAAACTTCCTACGAACTATGGAAATGAAGCGCAGACAACAACCTCTACATCAAGGTAACTCAAGGTAGTATTTTATTAATTGAAATTTATGTTGATGATATTGTTTTTGGAAGTACTAATGACAGGTTAAGCCATAAATTTGCAAAGGATATGCAGAATGAATTTGAAATGTCATTACTTGGAGAACTATCCTTCTTTCTAGGTCTTTAGATACGTCAATGCAACCAAGGAATTTTTATTTCTCAAACTAAGTATATCAGAGAAATGCTAAAGAGGTTCAGAATGGAATATTGCAAACCAATTATCACTCCTATGCAAACCAGTTGCAAGTTGAAAAAATATGATGATTCAAAGTATACAGACCAGAGGCAATAAAGGTCAATGATTAGTAGCTTACTATATGTGAAAACATCCAGACCAGATGTAACGTAGGCAATTGGACAGGTGGCATGATTTCAAAAAGCACCAAAGGAATCACATGTATTATCAGTAAAGAGGATTTTCAGATATCTCAAAGGAACATAAGAGTTTGGATTATGGTATCCAAAAGGAAAGGATCTATCACTTATTGCCTACACAGATGCAAATTAGACAAGTTGCATTGATGACCAACAAAGCACCAGTGGAGCAACGTTCTACTTGGGTGAGTGTTTAGTATCATGGCTAAGCAAGAAACAATCATCAATATCCTTATCTACAACCAAGGTAGAGTATATTGCAGCAACAGGATTTTGTACACAGGTTCTATGGATAAAACAAACTCTGATGGATATACAGGTTGATTATGATGATCCCATTCCAATCTATTGTGATAATACAAGCGTCATCAATATCTCAAAGAACCCAGTGATGCACTCAAAGACAAAGCACATTCCAATCAAGTATCACTTTCTACAGCAATAAGTTGTAGAGAAGAACATAAGAGTTGAGTATGTGGGCACAAAAGAGCAAGTGGCAGACATCTTTACAAAAATTCTTCCACGGGAAGCCTTTGAGTATCTTCACCAGAGACTCGGAGTAATTTCTACTCCAAAATGAATGTTTTTGAATGCTTATCTTATATGTCTTAGATTTACACGAGGAAGAACCATAGAGAGGATAGTTCAGGTTGGGAGATCAATTTCAGGAAGATCTCGGTTAGGGGGAGTATCCCCAAGGATAGTTCAGTTAGATGGAGCAACCCCGGATGGAAAGATACCTTTGCCATTGATGACAAAGGGGGAGAGATTTATCAAATGCAAAGGTAAATGATTGGAGAAAGAGCAAAAAGGCATGGGTCCAAGGGGAGCGATGGTCATAGGGGGAGCACGAGTGATATGAATTCAATATTGCATCATAGTGTTTCCATCAATGCCAAAGGGGGATATTGTTGATTATTTGGGTTGGTTCTCATTGATGTCAACCCTTGAAAAAAGTTCGATAGCGAATTATGGTAGCACAAAGGTTTGAGTAATGGACCCAAGTTTGTTTGATGGATAATGGTATGAGTTTTGATATATTTTTAGGTAAGACTATTCCATATGGATAGTACATGTCATGCCATTTCTGGTGGTATGTGGAACGTCACATAACTCCTCACAGTTAGAGAGTTATGGCCATGTGAAGTTGGAGAAAGGGTTGTGTAATGGACCCAATTTTGTTTGATGGATAATGGTATGAGTTTTGATATATTTGTAGCTAAGAATATTCTATATGTATAGTACATTTCATGCCATTTTTGGTGATATGTGGAACGTCACATAACTCCTCACGGTTAGAGAGTTATGGCCATGCGAAGTTGGATAACTCTCATGAGTCATCTAGAAGCCTCAAAAGGTCAAAGTAGTCAAAGTGGTTTAAGAGATTTTAGAAGGTGAATAACAAAGTGAAGTGATGAGTGTACTATAAGTCAAAGTGAATACAAAAGAAATTATTTAATTAATAAAGTTAATGGATAAATTACTAAGTGGACAAGTGGTTAGAAGTGGGTCAACTCTAAAATAAGGAAAGTGGTTTAAGATGGTTAGAAAGTAACCCCTTGAGGTAAAGTGAAGTGTTGAGTGTACTATAAGTCAAAGTGGATAAAAAATAAATTATTTAAATAATAAAGTTAATGGAGAAATTACTAAGTGGACAAGTGGTTAGAAGTGGGTCCAAGTAGTGAAACTTGGAGGAATTGCGTAAAAGACACTGCATAACATTGTGTACTATTTTCAGATCTTTATTCAATATAGGCACATAGTTATGATTATTGCAAGTTAGGGTTGTTGACTAATCCAAAATTAGTCATGTGAGACTAAAGTAGAGTTTGATGAAAATGCTATTCTCTTGTTGTTAAAGTTAAGGAAGGTATGTAGGTGTGTGATCATATACACCAGGTTTATTACAGATTTATAAATCAGATTTGGATGATGAAATTGATGAGGGATTTTGGTTGAGGTACATGTTGGGTACATGGTTGAGACAAGTAGTTGATGAGTTGGCACATACATGAGGTGTATAGTTGATGATGTTGGTGCATATTGATGAATCATAGTTTATGTGTATTTGGTGCATGATTGGTACATATTTGGTGCATGGTTTATGCACTTGTTGATGGTACAGGTTGAGGTGCATGTTGGTGCATGGTTGATGCACTTGTTTATGGTACAAGTTGATTACATGTTGTTTGGACAGGTTATTGTGACAGGTTATTTGTACAGGTTTGGTGCATGGCTACTGCATTTGTTTATGGTACAGGTTTGGTGCATGGATAATGCATTTGTTTATGGTACAGGTTGAGGTACATGTTGGTTCATGCTACATGCTGGCACATGTTATTGGTACAGGTTGTTACAGGTTGATTACATGTTGATTGGTACAGTTTTCCAGTGGTATATCTCACAATGATTATGTGACAGTGGTTCCATCATTCTACATCAACTTGAGGGCGGTTGGACGGGGAAAGGACATGTGGTTTTAGCCACCTTACAGTTGTAGCTGAAGAACATAGGGGGTTGTAGCATCCTTCTGGTTGTAGCTAAAGAATTGGGGAGTTGGAGCTTCCCTCAGGTTGTATCCTGAGAAACTAGGGGGTTGGAGCCTCCTTCCAATTGCAGCTGGAAAACAAAGGAAGTTGGTGCTTCCAATTAACGTAATTCTTAAAGACATATAAGAAAAAGGATTACGTGGTTTTCTCCTGCTTTGGGTTTCCACATAAAAACATTGGTGCATTGTGTATGTGTATGATTGCTCATTTGTTCATTGTTTATTTACTCTAAAACTATTGTATGATAATGCTACATTGATATAACACTTGCTTTTTGTGGTTAAAAAGGATTGCATTTCTCTATTACTGATTCACCCCCCTCTCAGTAATCCAACACATTTTAGGAGAATTATTATATTCCTGATATTATTATGTATATTTATATTTATTAATAATAATATGGGGCATGACATACACACCTCGTTGAAGCTATGTAATGGCCCAGATTACTAAGAGAATACAAGCAAAAATTACTCATGAGTAATAACCAGATCAACTACCGAATTACCAACAATGAGCCCAAATACCCAATGATTCTTCAATAAAGCAATGAGAGGTGAGGAACTAACCAATGTCGAGAACCCAATTTACATGTAACTTGGTGACTTCATAATCTTAGCAATATGTTGATCCTTCACCTGGAAACCTGGAAAACCACAAAAAAAGGCGGGGGACAACTCTCCACCAAATCGTAGACCTTGCTACTGAATATTTTAGTAGTAGGTCACCCTCAAGCCCCCAATATACTATCATGACAGTGAATCCTTGGCCTTGTTCTCTCTATCGCTCAACCCAAAGAGTGATGCCTTTTTCTTATCCTTTTCCCTCTTTATATAGAGTCCATATGTGGTAAAGAACCCCATCCCTAAGGTTTATTATTTAATTATTTATTATACTTTAGGGTTTCTCCATTAATTAAGGTTACTTATTTTACCATTATTTTTAATTACCCTAATATCCATAATAAATACTTATTATGACACCCTTTACGATCAGTATTATATATTTCTTTATTATTATTTATTCCAATAAGTATTTATTATGATCGTTTTAGGAGAATTATTATATTCATGATATTATTATTTGTATTTAATAATAATAATATGGGGCATGACATACACCCCTCCCCTCCTTCAAGGAACTTAGTCCCAAAGTTAGCTTGATTATGTTTCTTATAGGTTTTTAATTAGGTCACCATCCTCCACAACACCCTTTGTTATCTCTTATACCTTCCACAACACCCTTTACTGGACTAGTATAAATCCACACAAGTGACTACATCAGGCATTGAAAGTCTACATCACAACACTGGGGAAGCATGAGTACTCTCTAGTTGTCCTTCCTGACTTCTGAAACCAGGATTAAAGTCTATCGGTCTATACGAAGCCCCAACTCTTAAGGCCTCATCTACCCAAGTAGACATCTAGATCGGTACTCACATACACCATGCATATCGAAAGGATGACCTAAACTCCTTCCTCAACAACCAGGTACAACCCCATGCATCAAATTCCAAACCTACAACACCACTGGCGAGAAATGTTCCAGCCATTTTTTGGGATTTTGACATCACAAATCCAATACAAGGAATAATAATAAATGGCATAAGTAGTAGATTGAGTTTTCCCCAGCCCATAAGATGTTACTTGTAATATTATCCTTCGTGGTTATGGGCTCCCATGAGATTATCAAATAAACTTTCCCTCTCGGTCCACAATCATGACACTCTTAACCCACTGGTGGATAACCTGACAATCACCACCTCAAAACATCCAATAATTTCATTAGTCATTATGTCAACATTTCAAAGAAAGAATACACATGCTAACTCTCGCATGTCATCATGAGAATACAATATCATTGTCATCATGACATCTTGAGTAGTAAGATACCACATGCTTCCCGCATGTCATTTTTAAACATATCATCATAAAAATTGCATGTAAGTACCACGTGCCATCACATAATGGCATACTGTCATAATATTAAAACATAAACATATTTTTATCAAGTTATATTTCATCAAAATGAAACCACATGTTAACATCGTGAATATATTAATCATCTCAAAAACATTATCATGATTCATCAACAAAGTAAATTTCACTAGCCTTCATAAATAACAGTAAATACCAACTTTTGTATCTAAGAAATATCATCAAAATATCCATCTACCATATGGATCTTTTTGGTTAAGTTTGTCAGCTTTGGATGGATCATTAATACCGTGAGTGTTAGGTTCTCATAAATATACCAATTGTTTTTCGACACTCATTTCCTCTTTTTTCAACTAGAAGGTTGACAACTTAGGGGAAAAGTATAATCACCTTATCATATGTCAAGTTTCTCATTTCATTTGTTTCATATTTCTTTGAGAACGTGAGTATTTAATTAGTTTATGTGTGTAAGGTCACTCAATCATGCCAAGACTCGTCCTAAACAGTCACATGCAAATGAAATCCAAACATTTTCCATTAAGTTCATAAGTCAAACATCAACGATCATATCCACAACAAACATGCTTGATAGCAAAGGGAAGAGTCTCAAGTGAATATGGTGTACATAATGCCCCATATTATTATTATAAATAAAAATAATAATAGTAATAATAATATCAGGAATATAATAATTCTGCTAAAACAATCATAATAAATACTTATCCGAATAAATAATAATAAAGAAGTATATAATAATTACCCTAAAGGGGGTCATAATAAGTATTTGTTATGGATATTAAGGTAATTAAAGAGAATGGTAAGGATAAGTAACCATAATTAATGGATAAACCATAATGTATAATAAATTATTAAATAACAAACCCTAGGGATGGGGTTCTTTACCACAGATGGACTCTATATAAAGAGGGAAAAGGATAAGAAAAGGACATCACTCTTTGGGATGAGTGATAGAGAGAACAAGGAAGGATTCAGTGGCATGATAGTAGATTGGGGGCTTGGGGGTGACCTACTACTGAAATACTCAGTAGAAAGGTCTACGGTTGGGTGGAGAGTCATCTCCCACCTTTTTTTGTGGTTTTACAGGTTTCCATGTGAAGGATCAACGTATGGCTAATATTATGAAGTCACCAGGTTGCAGGTAAATTGGGTTTTCAACATGGGTAAGTTCCTCACCTCTCATTGCTTTATTGAAGAGGCTATTTGGGTTCATTGCTGGTAATTTAGTAGTTGATATGGTTATTACAAATGAGTGATTTTTTATTGTATTCTCTTATTAACATGGGCCATTACATATGGTATCAGGGTTGGTTTAAACCCTCGAGGTGTATGGGCCTTCCCAATTAGGTTAGATAAAAATGGAATTGTATATTTGAAAATAATAAAGTTGAAAGTGAATCAATGGTAGTTTTTTTATGTAGATATACATGAGAGAAGTTATGCCATAATCCAATTCACATGTAGATCGAGATCTAGATCTGGTGCCTCCATCTAGATCATATTTTCCATAATGCCCAATAAATTGTGTAAATACATGAAATCCATCAACTCCAATGGAATCCAATGATTGAGTCTGTTTGGTTTGGATATGGATTGACCTACAAAGGATATGATATGCAATGGAGAAGTTCTAGCCTAACACTCTGATTGTCGATTTGAGGGCTTGTTATCGCACAAGTTGTAGGTTGAGAAAAGCCCGACCCAGCTACCAAATAGTGACAACTCTAAGAACACCTACCCACTGTCACCTTAGGCAGGTATTCCCGTCACTTTAAAAATGAGAGAATTACCTCAAGGGGGGGATCCTGATTTTTGTGAGAAATCTTACCCTGCGGACAGGATAAGCTCCCCTTTGGACCAAGAGCCCTTCTTTGGTCCAAAGATAGAACTAAACAAATGGTTTCTACTTTCCTTTTAAATATAACTCAAACAAACAAGAAAGCGAGAAGAATATTGTGGCATACCTTATTGTGGTGTTCATCCTCACTGATCCAATCCTTGGGCTTGATCTCCAAGCTCCTTAATGCAAATGAAGTCCTGTAAATACTAGTTCATGACTTCCCAACTCATTGCACACAACATATGTTTAACGAGCCTGAGGAAGGAGGGGTTTAGTCTTTTATGGGTCCTAGAGATTGGACTCACATAGGTCCTTCAATGCATAATTTTACGAGCCCAAAGAAGGTAAAATCGATGGTTTTTCATGTTTAGAGAATCTGAAAGGAACTTGAAGATGAATCCATGGGTGACTTTTTCGTAAATTTATTCTCCCAAGCCCGAAAAAAGTATAAAACAACACAAGGGAGAACTCTTTTAGTCATGCTTGACTAGAGTATTCCTTTTTCATAATTATTCTCACAAGGCCGAAAAAGAGATAAACTTCCACTCGAAATATTCCCTTTCAAACCTTTTAACGAGTGTGAAAGGAAACAAGTTCACTCGGTAATATTTTCATGTTTAGGGAGTTTGAAAAGATCTTAAAGGAGACTCCAAAGAGTTCCTTTTTTGTATATCTTTTATGAGTCTGAAAAAGAGATAAAAGTATACTCGGTAACCTATTCTCATGTATTTACAAGCATGAGAAAGAAAAAAGACTAAGCTCGGTAATTTATTCTCATGTATTTATGAGCACGAGAAAGAACAAAGACTAAGGTTGTTCTAGAAAAGAGTACTACATTACGATGGGAATGACCTCCAAACGAGGATCACTCCTGGCAGCGTGTCTTTCTAGAGGTATTGGGGCGCCATATTGTGTGATATAATATAGTGGCTTCACTTCAGTATGATGTCCAGAGGCTGGAGAATTGCACCCCAAGCATCATTTTCTCCGACAACTCTTCATCTTTCCTCGTTTAGATGCTTGGTTACTAATAGGAATATTTTCACTAGGCAGAGAAAAAGAAGGTTCAAGTATTCAATCTGGAGTGAGACTCGTTTGGAATGGAAAGGGGGTCTATTTCATTTTTTAACGAGCTTGACGGAGACAATGAACTATGCTCGTCTATTTCATTTTTTAATGAGCTTGACACAGGAAAAGAACCATGCTCATTAGGACCAGGTACTGCCAAAGGATCAAGTGATTATAGGGATTGTCACACTTAATTCAAAATCACATTTATCATGGCAACTGGCGAGGTGGCAGAATAAGGTAAAGGAAAACCCCCCATGAGCAAGGAATCCTTAAGGAGACCTACTCCTACACTCTCAATACTAGATTATCCTAGAAAAGGGACATTATTTGCTGTAGAATTGTGTAGATCTAGAGTGCAATAGTTAATTTGGTCAGCAATGATAATTTTCCCTTGATGGGGAAATCGTAAGATACAAAACACCGAATATGTGACGACAACCATCCAATAGAACCAATTATGACCAAGTAATAAATTGTAATCCAGGGGTGTGTCAACCACTTCGATGTCGTCCAAAATGGTTTTACCCTTCAATGTCACAATGAAATATTGAAAGAGTCTGGGAGGTTGGAAACTACATCCATCAAACAATTTCAGAGTGGTAGGAGATGGGGTAAGTTTAGGAGAACCAAGGGTTCTCTAGCAAGGCAAAGACATGACATAGGTGGAGGCTCCTTCATCCAAATTAGTGCGATGAATTTTCTTTCCACCAACCAAAATTTGAATTTGGAATGCTAAGTGGTGGGAGATCCTATCCTTAAAATTGTCGAGATTAAACGTAATCAAATTTGATTCCTCTGGATCCATAGCCTCAACGACTGATAACAGTTCTACATTTACTTGGATAGTTCTGTAGAACTTTGACGGATGACACAACACAAGGTGCTTGTGCGAAATATTAAATGATATTGTAGTTTTGGACGACGTGAGTACTTGGATTAAACATCGCTTTTCAAATTGTTCCCTTGTGTGGGCGCAACACTACGTCAGAAATCGACTTCTAAATATGAAGAGGATTGGAAGATGGAGGAGGAGTGGATGTGGAGGGATGATCAATAGCCTTTCCATTAGCATGATTACCTAGAGTAGTGTCATAAGTATTTTCTCAATTCGTTACATTAACCTTCTTAAACATATATACCTCAAAGGCACTCGAAGAAGCATCCCCATTGTGGGAATGACCTGCGTTGCCCCCTTACGAAGGGGAAAGATTTGTGTAACTAGATGTTGTTGATGAATCGAGAAAGACTTAGTTAACATTTCAAGTTGAGAGGTACCCTTCAGAAATTTAGGGACTTCCTCACGATGAGGGTAGTATTTTGTGTAGTGGTCTTCCTCACAAATCATGCAAGGAAACTTAGCCTTTCTATTCGGTTGAGTATCCACAGTCTTTGTAGTATCATAATGGTTAGAAGATTTCTTGTATTTACCCTTTTTTTTCTTCTTACCTCATGGTTTCTGAGATGAAGTGTATTGGACTGCATTCACTTCGGAGGTTTGAGCAGGAGCGAAAGTAGTTGTGGTATTTGAAATAGAAACTGGTTCCGGAGCAGGTTTTGTTGGATCATTCGACGAATGAGGAGCATGAGGGATCAGATCATAAAGTGTGTCAGACTGGGAATATACCAAGTCCAAATATTGAGCATGACTGATAGTCTGCTTTTCGGTAACGACATTCCCCATAGAAACATCACGGTCGATGGGTGACAAGAGTGACTTTGTAAACCAATCCACAAGGATTTGGTCCAGAATTGGAGCTTTAATCAGCCATCTCTATCGTCTCCACTCATGAATATGATTAGATATGTGGGTGGAAGAGGATTTTCGGAGTGAGGTCAAAATTTATGTATCGGTCTCATACTGTATAGGCAACTAGAAATGCATCAGGAAATCCATGGAAAGATAATTAAAGTTGACAAAGGAGTTATGCGACAACTCAATATACCATTTGTTTGTTGCAACTATAAGTGTTCTCTGAAAAAGTCTCAAACGAATGGAATCGTCCATCAAAGAGTTGGAAGAACACCATAAATTGAAAGTCATAACATGATTGTTAGGATATTTCCCAAGTTTTCCATCGAATTTTGAGTTGTCGAATTGTAATTTGGCAGGGATGGCGAGCCAAAGCGGGCCATGTAGAATGGAATCGCTTTTCAAATGCGAAAAATTTGGCAGATCCAACATATCCAAAAATGGTAACTGTCAGTTAGCGTGTGGATACTGGTGAAAACCATGTTGCATGGGAACACCAATAAGACCATATCTTGGTTGCGACAAGATGGAAAAACCATATGGTACTCCCATGTACAGTGGTTTCCCAGGTTGTCCACCCATGTACAGTGGTTGTCCTGATTGTCCACCCATGTACTATTATTGAACAAATGGACCTCCTACATATTGTGATTGACCTTATGGTCCCCCCATGTATTGCGGTTGACCTAATGGACCTACCATATGATGTGTTTGAAGGGACTATTTTGTTGGAATCATGGGGTTTATGGATTGATAGGGAAAAGTTGATTGTTGAGGAATGATTTTCGGATTAGGTTGACCCCACAAAGTGTTAGCAACTCCTAGATATGGTTGTCCAGGATACATGTCGATGGTAGTAGGCATATAAGGACTTGTAGGAGATGATTTCCCCTAGGATTTTTTATGTTGCAACCATATAGGTTTCCTCCTAGTAAAAAATTTCCCTCCAGCTGAAGGTTTCCCCCCAGTAAAAAATTTCCCTCTAGTTGAAGGTTTCCCCCCAGCTAAAGGTTGGCCTCCCATTGAATATTGATCTCCAATGTATGGTGTACTCATTTCCAAGGTGTGAGATGGAGTTTGAGTATATTGTGTAACCATGGCTGTGTGGACGACTTAACTATTGTCCATGTGAATGATGGGAAGACCAATTAAAGCGCTTGGTGTGTGCATGCGTGGAAATTGTGAAGCAGGAATATTACCTGACCCATGTGTAAAGGGAGATGTATTCGCAAGTGGTTGAGTCGAGGTTACCTGGGTCATCAATGTTCCCAAAAAAAAATCATTAGCAGTATCAACTACAATAGTTGTGGATAAAGATCAATTCCCAAGTCCTTCAGGAAAACCAAAATCTGAAGGGTTCATGCCAAAAGATTGTGTAGTGCTTGAACCGCGCGGTAAATGTAAGAAGAATATCCATCAATAAATATCATGGATGTTGGATCAGTGTAACACCCTGTTTCCCCTAGTTTGTAATTATAACTATATTGGCCAAGGAACTATGGCAAACTTAAAAGTGTGAATGTTTCATTTGATGGACCTTTGTATAAAAGTTTGATGAATGTAAATTATGTTATTTTAATAGAAAATGGTTACGTGTTGCATGATTGTTGAAAAGGGGACATGATAAGAAGAGACCACAAATTCTATGAAAAGGTGGAGGAGGGGACCCGAAATGGTTGCGTTAACCTCCACCGAACCAGTACTTTGCTGGATTGAATTGATCAGGATCAGAACAGCGCTTTGACCCAGGAATGAATTACAGTCAGGTTGGTAGGTGGGAAGACATCCTCAAGAGTTAATGAGGGGATGGGGCAGACCGCCCATCTGTAAGGATTCTAGACCTGAACACAAACTCAGAATTCGAGCCACATGCAATCTTGTTGAGGAAGGCAAGAAAGGAAGCATGGTGGCAGTGGTTGCAGAAGGGGGGAACCTGCGAAGAGTGCAGAGACGAGAGACTGAGCTCTCAGGTTCGAGGGAGAACTATGAAAAGAGTGTGATCTAATCCCAGAAAATAGAGATTGAGCCGAGAGAAGGAGAGTAACATTCGTCCCTTTATAGTATTGAGTCGAGAGAAGGAGAGTAACCTTCATCCCCATCTATTTCTGTGTTGTGATAAGGAGAGTAACTTTCATCCCTAACTTCCGTTGAGCTAGAAGAAAGAGATTGAATATCAAAGCATCATGATCTAAGCTCGAGGGTGGCCAATGATAAAGCCATTGGGAGTGACTGAGCCTATGGTTGGGTGGAAATGAGCACCCCTTTCAGCAGTCACATCGCGCCTCATGGTTCTGATAAGTGTTTTCATGTCCTATGCTTTGAATTAGAATATAATGGATGCATGAGTGTATTTATATGTCTATAAATGGTTTTATGTATTAAATGATTAAGTCATGAGTATACATTTGTTCCATCGAGAACATATACTTCTGTTTGATTTTCCATGTTCTCTCGTTCAATCCTCGGAGGTTCTTTCCCCAAGGAATTACATCACTGTTCCAGAGTCGGAGCATGCCTCTTGGCATAGTTACCGTTTGGTAACCTCACGAGCTTACCTTGCCCTGACTCAAAGCTTAAAGACTCATGAGTTAGGAAGGAGTTCCCTTCAAACAAGTAGTCTAGGAGACTTTGAACTCGTGCCTAAGTCCTTAACCAAAAACTCAACTAAGAGCGAGGATTATAGCCCAAGAGTTAGCTCATGAAGGTTTCAGAACCTTGGAGATGGAAGCTCTGAGATGTCAAATTATATGATAGTTAAGTTATCCGAACCACCAATGGATTAAGAATCTGACAGCAGAGAAGGAATGAGCCATTTAACGAGAGGAGAGGCCATCTTGGTCGTCAGATCAACTCAAACACTCATTGGGGTTAACAAATCAATCGATTAAATCGATGGTTGGGAATCATTGCGAAGTGCGCAGGTGAAGTTAGCGGACATACGAGTTCATGGCCCGCAAGCAACCCATTTTGTTGATCTCATCGGGAATGGGAGATCAACGACTAGGATTAGGCTAGAGTCGAGTGAGCACTTTCCAGATTGCGGAGGTTGAACCCTGCAATCACTGTGAACCGTCGATCTATGAACGAATATCGAGGGTGGGGAATCATTGCGGGGCACAAAGGTGAAGGTAGCGGACGCGCTAGTTCGCGACCCGCAATTCACCAATGTCGTTGATCTCATTGGGCTGAGAAATCAACGACTTTGTTTAGTACAAGTTGGGCGAGTACTTTCCAGATTGTGGAGGTTTAGCTCTCTGATAAAGAGCACGCACGTTGGGGCCCCGCAATTACTATGAACCGTCGATCGGAAGACACCTCACTATTGGTCATATCATGAACACCAGACCTTGAATCGTTGCAAGATGGATGGTCGTGAGCCCCTTTGGAAATCCGCGGAGCAACGGAGTCCTTCGGTACCGTCGGTCTGAGAGAATAAAAAATATTAGAAGAGATAAAGTTTTCAAGAACGAAGGTGAAACCCAAGATAGTCAGGCTCACAGGAGGAAAGAGGGTTGAGGCCTTTGAACATATACACAACTCTTCCAAGTTGGAAGAAGTCAAAATCTCAGGAGGAGGAGCGACAGCGGTCGTTGGATCATTTGTGGGGAGAAGCGTTGAGAAGGGATTGATCCTAACTGTTGGATCTAAGCGCAAAGGGACGATAGTCATCCAATGTAAAGTAAAGTGCACGATTTTTAACCTCTGTGTGCACAGGAGGGTTGACTTGCCAAAGTGCCTAAGTCTCGAAGCGAATTGGGACTGTTCATCGCCAAGAGGGACAGGTGGCACAAGATCCACAACTCCTGAATGAGAGCTTGTGGTCAAGGAGAGAGCAGAATCGTCGAAGACCCAAAGTAGGTCCTGGTTGTTCATCGCCAGGAGGGGTACGTGTCAATAGATCAAAGTCTCCGGGTGAATGCACTCCGAAAGAAATGAGTTTTTAGAAGCTTGAAACTTCTGAAGTGGACGAGAGTCATCAATTTGAGGTGGATGCATGGTGCAAGATCTAGAACTTCGGGTATGGAATACTTCAGAGGAAAGTAGAGGGTGAAAGCACTGAAGTATCGAAGTAGAATCTCGATCGTTGATCGAGAAGAAGGTTGAAGGCCATTGATTTGGTCTTGGTTGAAAAGTGTCGAAGTCCCGAAGAGGACTAGGGTCGTTGATTTGGAGAAGACTCATGGAAAACAATATGACACTTTGGGAGGAATCACTCCAGAATAAAGAGAATGTAATGAACAAGAACTTCCAAAGTCTGGAGATCTAGAGTTCATCTGAACCATCCCTTTGCAAGGGGCATGTGTCAGCAGATCTTCCACTTTGGGAGATAGCCACTGTAGAGAAAGATAGGTTTGAGAGTTGAAAACTCCGAACGTCGAAGCCCCGAAGCAAATCGCGTCCGTTAATTTAAACTAAGGGGAAGATCTGAGTCGTCAGTTCAGAAGTACCATCAAGATCGTGAACTCAAAGGTCACATTGAATTGCGGGGATAGAAAGTGATCGTACTTTAAAATTTAGAGGGGAGGCCACAATCGGAACCACGATATTGAGAAAGGTTTATGTGGTGGCTCGTGGTGAATTGCGGGGAAAAAAGAAGTTGGACTCAAACCACCTTTGTTCGTGCCCGCAATCACATGATTGGCATTCAGTCGTAACCCATGGTCATATATGATGGTCGTCTAAGAAAGGGGCTAGCTCCCCGACTTTCCAAATTAGAGACCGTGGAGAGTGGATTTGTTCCTGTAAGGAGAATGAAAATTTTATGCCCCACCGTGGGTGTGTGACAAATTGGTATCAGAGCATGGTCAAAACACTTGGCCTGCTTAGGCTCATGGACGAGTCGCTCAAAAACCATAATTAGAGTACTTTTAAGAGTGACTCCCTATCTTGCCTCTTTCTTAAAGAGACTGGTTAAAAATGAAACATTCTACTGTGTGTGTGCATTTAAGGAATTTGAACCGTATATTGTTCATAAACTGTTAGCTAACAACAAGTGTTTTTTTTGGGGGTTAGCACTCGAGTAGTCAGTAAACCACGGGAGAGCTTCAAGACTAAAGGATGGTGATGTGTCATGAAGTGGGGGATGTCTCCCACAATAGAGACGATGAATCCGACAAAAGGAGGGCAGTGGAAACCCCTTCAGATCCTCCTGAAACTGTAAGGAGCCTCAAGGCCGAATTACAGAGTTGCAAGGCTGACAATGAAAGATTGATAAAGGAGAAAGAAAAGCAAATTGAAATTAATGAAGTCTTGTTGCAGAGCTTATCCGACATACAGAGGCAATTGCAGCATGAACCCGCAACCAATCATATGGATCAACGACATGAGAAGAGAAGTCAAAGTCCACCTGAGATCCGAAAACATGACCACACTGGGAGAAGTACCTCGAACAAGGCCCTACCTGGAGGCAGGGGACACTCATCGGCAGAGTCCTCTGAAAAGAAAGTTGGCAACTCTGAAGGATATTCTAGTAGAAGAGCGAGCTCACATTCACAAAGGGAAGGAAAGAAGCGGAAGCGCTCCAAAAATCATGATCCTGAAGAGTTCAAGAAATCCAAACCACCCTCTTTCGATGGAGAGATTAAGAAAAGAGAAGAGGTTGAAGCTTGGTTGCTTGGTTTAAAGAAGTACTTCAGAGTCCATGATTACTCTGAAAACTTGAAGGCGCAAATATCCATATTCAACCTAAATGGAAAGGCTTCCATTTGGTGGGAAGACCTTAGGAATGTGAAATGAGTCCATGAGAAGGACTTGTCATGGAAGTAGTTCAAGAAATACTTCAGGAAGCAATATTTGTCAGAGAAATACATAGATGGGAAGACTAAGGAGTTCTATGAACTTAGGCTGGGGCAGCTCACCATAGATGAATATGTCAATACATTCCTTGAGCTAATGAGGTATGTACCCTACATAAAGGATGAGAAGGTAAAAATGAAACAATTCATTAGTGGGTTACCTCAAACCTACCGGGACAGAATTGACATTGACGAACCAAATACCTTAGAAGAAACCATCCAGAAGGAGAAATATTGTTATGAACAGTTCGGGAATAAGACAAGACCTCATGAAGACCGAAAGAAGAGGAGTAGTTCAGGATTCAAGAAGAAGGGATTTAAATCCTCAAGATTTAAGAATTATGGAAAGGGTTCTAGGATGATCCTTCCTACTAGAAGTGTGTATCAACAAAATTTTCCCTCTCAAAGTGGGAATAAACCTTTTAAGATAGTCCCAGGAAAGACCAATAACCTAAAGAAAGAACTTTTAAAATGTTGGGGTTGTGGAGAAGATCATCGATTGATAGATTTGTAACACCCATCCAGGATGTTTAAACAATTAATCTTAAATTTTATACATACACAATAACAACTTTGCTTTAACATAATTTCATTTCATTTACACAATTCTTCTACATGTGCTCAACGATATATCTAAATAGCATGATGAAATTAGTAATAGGTTAACTCTAAGATTTGCAACTTAAAACAAAAGTATATACAAAATGTCAACAACAAATACCACTGAAAAATACCTCTTCCTTAGTTTTTCGAAGCTCATCAATTGCAATGTAGTCCTAGGCGTTTCCAAGCATTATTTTCCCTCTTTCCCAGAGTGAAACAACGGAATCCTCCCTACCAACTAGGAGCCTAGCCGGCTTCCTAGCTCCAAGAAACCTTTCGGTTTCTTGGCCCTCCGTGCCCGTGACTCCAAGAACAGTAAATCACATATGCTCAAACAAAACCATCACAGGAATTATATCTCCCAAGAATTTCACAACCTCTCATCGTGCTCCGACCTCTCCATCCTCCTCCTCCACTCTACTTCTTCTCCCTATTTATCAAGTTTCCATACACACTTCCCCGAGTCTCCTCAACCACCCTCATTAGTATCCATCAACCTCACTTATCTAGATATTTTGGGAAAATATTAAAATAAAACTAAATATAAATGACTTGCATTAACAATAATAAATAAAATAAAAAGTCTTTATTCTCATGCTAGCTAATAAATGTTATTTGATAATTTTCCCCAAAATGTACATAACACCCCACCATGCTCATTTAATTCATCACACCCACCATCTATCAAAGTCAAGAAGGTAT